>JAZDUA010001225.1:2500-140000 GCA_038098605.1 Gryllus longicercus
CAGAAATATTAGAATCAGTTTCATAATAACTCATGACCTGCTATTACAAACAAAGATTTATAATGTAAGAATTATTAGGTCTACAACTAACCCACTATAAACTGCCAACTACAGGGCACTCGCAGGACAAATAATAAACTTTGTAAAAATTTCAATGAACTATCATTTTTGTTTAAAGTGTGTAAAACGGTGTGCGATATTCATATCTTAGCAACTTGTATCAGTACTAGATTGGTTAAAAATTTGGTCTAACGGCCTGGTTTGATAATTCCGTAGCCTCATATTGTAATAAAAGGTCTTAGGATACTTGTAAATAACTGTAATTGGAGGGACCTTTCAGGGTGAAAAAATATTCAAATGGCACAATTGTACCCTACTTGTGTTCTGAACTGATGAAAATGGCGCCTGCGTCTGTGTGCGCTGTGAATGGCGCGGGGAGAATGAAGCAACGACGGGGCGCGCTCTGTATTACGCAGCTGGCAACGTTTGCTCGGGGGCCTTGCCAACGCGAGCCGATGGCGACATCGCGGGGATCGAACCCAGGGCGAGGCGATAACAGGTGGACGAAATACCGTGAAACGACACTGGCGAAAATCGGGGGGTCGAGTAGGGATATCACAAACTAAAAAAGTTGGTAAAGAATTGATTACATCAGTAGATTACATCTAATTGAAATTCTCGATTCATTTGGCATATTGAAGTATGCCAACTTATTTGAGTGTTCAGAAATGTTTTATTCGTTGAATTAGTTTTTGAAGTGTCATTATATAAACTTTTTTCCACGCCAGATATAAAACCATTAATTAGAGAAAACTTATTAGGGGGCGGATTTCAATGGAATGTCTTTTCTTTTCACTTTGTTTCCGTTTAGTATAGAAATTCATTTTATGCTACAAAGAAACGAAATGACCAATTTTTGTAATTTTTTTGCATTTTTCGTAGATTTCGACTAAGAAGTCATTTTTTACCTTTGAACGCCATTTTCATTGCTTTTTTGCAGATTTCATGGATTTTAATATACTTTTAATGCTAGTAGCTTCAAACATTATTTACGACGTGTCACAAATGTTCACCATACAATTCTTGAGTAGCCTATTGATTTCTTCGCTCATTTATTGTAATGTCAGCCGTTGTACTACATAATCTAAGGTTCCTGTGACGTTTATCGGCTCCATTGTCAGTTCGGCCGATTTCGCTATAAACAAAGGCAGAGTTTCTTTTAAAGTACAGACAAAACCATTAGTTTTGTTTGCAAGCTGCGTTCACTTTAACAAAAGGAAGATACCTCGATTACATCAGTAACATATTCAACAGCTTGAGTTATTCATCTGAGGTGCTTTTGATAAAAAGAAGTTATATTTCTTGTTTTTAAGGGCATTTTAAGACCATTTTATGATAAAATTTTGGCTATTTTTTAGGTCATCATAATCCGCCCCTATTTATTCCATATTTGATCGATGGCTACCTCAGATATTTGCAATATTTGCCAACTTTTAACAGTTCAACTTCAATTTTTTTCCGTTGCTATCCTTTTTGTACCTCCGAAATATTTGTGAACTTTCTATACTAAGCTTTATTTTAAAATTTTAATTTGCAGAATCTATTTGATTAAGTTTTTGTGAGTTTGATTCAATAACATTCATTTACCTACTTTTCCCAGAGTGTACATCTCTAAATTTTATTTATGATACGGTTCGTGTTTTGCGCCCTTCTTTACTTTATTTGCCCTCATTTGTCTCGTTTTCCTCTTTCGCCTTGTTCGTGTGCTCCCTCCATCCGCCCCACCAGAGGCCTACTTCCCAGAAAGTGCCAGGCCGCGCGCGCTCGTATTTCAGGGAATAAGAAGCGTCTGTTTTGTGCGACCCGCGCCGTTCCACTCGCCTCGCTGCGCAGCTCTCCTGAGCGCCCCTTGCTCCTGGGAGGCCCTCGCTTTCCTGGTTTCTTTCTGATGCGGGGAGCTTGGGAGATGCCCTCGGGAGATGTCGTGTATATGTGCGTTGTAGCTGACAGAATCTTTTTTTTCTTGGTTGAAAAAAAAGCGACATTTCGTTGTTACTTTTAAACTTTTGCAAGTTTTGTGGGCGTGTAAAATGCGTTGAAAATGTTCTACACTTTCAGAGGGTGTAATTTCAAGGAATGAGAAACTTCTGAACGAAAACTAATAGAAGAGTAGTTACATTATTTAGGGAGTTCTAAAATAAATTATTAAGAATCTCATATTAAAATGGGCAAAGTTTAATAGATTCGAGGCTTTGATGGCAACTTCAGACTTCCAGATTAAGCCATGTCTGATCATTTTCTGTTGTGTGTACATTTTATTAGTCGAAATCAATAGGTATATGCTCATTATTCATGTTCATTATTATATGTATAATATAAAAGTAACGTTCTAAAACCAAATCTTAATTTGATATTGGGATTAATTTTTTTTCTGCGGAAAAGGATTAGAGTCTCAAGTTTGAATTTTCCTTCGCCCACGTGAATAATTGAAATAACTCATATCACAAAGTCTAAGCTAGAGACGCTTGTATTAAAAAATATTCATTTCCCAATCATTGTAACGTTATAAAATCAACATGCAGTCAAACTAGCCAACGGGGATTTGTTATGTGAACTGTCTCATGAATTCTAATGTCGGGTTGAAAGATCAACTCATCGGAACTGTTACGTGCTGCTCGCTGAAATACAATAGTTATACACTGCTATTATAGTCGTATCATTCTCCACTTAGCATTCGGGCGCAATGGAATAAGCGTGATGGTTGAATGTGTCATTGACAAACGGAACTGCTTTGGAGTTTGATCGAAACAATTCAGTTCCGCAGTCCCTTTGGGCGTTTACTCTGCTTCGGAGTTGAACTAGCTATCTGAACTGAATCGTACCATGTCATAACCAATTTGTGTGCGTTTCGACTACATTGTCAGTTTTTTTACACGTCTTTTTTGCTAGATTACTGAACGCGTTTGCGATTGCAATACGTTTGAAAATTCATGGAGCGGAAAATGTGAAATATTTTCCACGCTACACATTTCGCATGCCAGCTGTAAGTATGCAATGCATTTGAAACTTGTTTTTACGAAAAATGTGTTAAAATAAAATGTGAGTAATTTACTGGTTACAATTCTCAGAAATAAGTTATTTGTGGAATCCATGATGGAGGGGGATTTCCCCTCTTTGACGTTAAAATTTTTCCAGTGTCCTGCGTTTAACATTCAGTGAAGTGAAGTTCCAGAAAATATTTCCCATCCCTTTCAGGTCGGAGATTTCTGCAAACAGTTCTTGCCTCCACCTTTAATGCCAGAAACGTGCTATTCACTAGCTTGTCGGGAGCTGAGAGAGACGGAACGAGAAAGCACCACCGAGGTTGTGCATGATGGTATTTATTATATTTCGTGCACATCAATTTCCCAGGTCATTACTCACGTATGTGTAGTGCCAGTTAATTTCAGGATGTGGCATTGATTCTCTCCCGCTGTATCCGCGCGCGTGTACGTAAAATTGAGATGAAATGGGGAGAATGATGAAGGTATGATCGCGCGATGTGCTGGCTCGTTTGTTAAGGTACTGCTGCATCATTTGTCTGGAACCGGAGAAGACAACACAGAAAACTACCGATCAGAACAGCAGAGCGCTGGAACTTTCCTCCATGAAGTTTCTGATTTGAACCTGGCGTTATAGTTAGTGTCGAGAATCGGGACCTACGACGGGACTCGCTCCCTATAACCTTCTGTTCAACAATGTTGCTGAGTCAACGGTTGTAGACGGAGAAAGCGAGAGGGCGCGACCGTGGTGACGTGTGGATGGCCCAGGGGGAGGGGAGCGGGTACGCGGGAGACGAGGGCAGGCGGCGCTGTTGAACGCAAGCACGAGGACGCGCCAGGGGCGCCGCGTCGTGTGGATCGCCCCTGGGAGCGAGATCGCCCAGCGGGAGCAAGCGCGTGGCCGGCGCGGGGGGGGGGGGGGGCGTGCTGGGCGTGCCGCACGCGCCGGTGGCTTCATTAGGCGCCGGCGGCTGTCGGTTCGAGTCCCGCGCGCGCCGCCGCGATTCGTCGCATTCCGCGCGAGTGCTGCGGGCGCGGCGCGGGGCGAGCGGGGCGAGCGGATGCGCGAGAAATTTCTCGGAACGAAGCTACGACTATTCCAAAAAAAGTATGCAGGAGAAAATGTATTACATTTTAAAGAAAATATGTGAAACACACTAGCTTTTCCACAAGCTTTCTGAACTTTACAATAAAAATTCACACTGGGAATTACCATCAAATGTTTTATTACACGGTAACTTACTTGTCGAAGAGGGCGTACAATATTTTCTAATACTTAGTGAAATTGTGTAAATTGTTTATCTCAAACTAGAGAGGAGATAATAGCATTAATAACTTTTTCTGAGGCAATGTTGTAGAGAGAACGAGACATTCTCATGACGTGTAACAAGGAATGTAACTGGTCAAAGTTCTGAATGAAGCCCATATAAGATAGTAATCTTTTCTCACTAAAAGTGGATTAAAAAAAAAATTGGCAATTGAAAGACATAATTTTAATAATGTGAAGTAACATATTTCTTCAACTGCTGCAGAGTCCTAGAAGAGCGAACTACTTTTGAAAAGGTTCAAATTCATTGAAAAAGCTCTTTTGGCATGTATATTCTTAATGTCTGTGTACCTAGAGCAGTAGTTCCAATTAACGTTATGAAGGCTTCAGCGCACTCTGTCTACCTTTCGCACCGCTGCCGTTGGTGAAGGCGCGAGTCGCAGACGCTTTGACCGCCCGCACCCACCTTCCCCCGGACGCCGGCGCCCATGCCCCCGTTGTCCAGTGGCGGCGGCGGCGGTCGGGTGAAAAGAGCCGAGAGAAAAGGACGCGAGGCGGGGGACACAGAGGCGCTGGCGGCGCCGTCTCTGGCGTTTCCGCCCCAATTCCTGGGCCGTCGGGGGGAATTAGCCGGAAGTGGGGTCCTTGTAATGAGCGTGGCCCTGCCCCTGCCCTGCCCTGTCCGGGCCGGCCGATAGGGGCGGCGGCTGCGGCTGCGGCTGCGGCGGGCAGACTCGCCTTTTGGCCCTCGGTGGCGGCCGCTGCAGGCGAAAGCCTCTGGCATCTGCGCCGTCGCGTCCCCGGCTCGCCGGAGGGAGGTGTCGGCGCGGGTGTGACCCCACCATCCTCCCAGACAGACGCCACCAGACGCCTGGGGGACGGGGGAGGGGGGAAACAGGGCGTTTCTTGTTTGCAGCCCGCGTTAACTGGGTCAGGAAGCATTCCGCGAGATATGCTTCTCCAATTATTCTTGATGCGGTGTCTTGTTTTCGGTCTTCTCTCCCTCTTTCTTTCTGCCCATTTCTTTTACTATTAATTTTCCTTCTCTTTTATTGCATATTTTTCCTTTCTTATACTCTTCCCCTTTTCTCCTTTCTCTCCTTCCTCCTGGTTATTTTAATTTTTGTCCTTATCCTCCACCCTTCTCCTCTTTCCGTGTACTTCCTTATAATTTATGAAGTGATGTTTTAGAACATACCGGAGCATACAGTTTTACCCCTTCTTTCCCTTACGTTCGAAAAGTAAAAACATTACTTTGTGGATTACAGAGGATATCATCGGTTCATGTTGTTGGCTATAATAATATCATGATAAAGAAGGCATTTTGTATTTCTAGAATAAAGATTTTAATAATCAATACTAATTAATATTTTAATTATTTATGATTTTAACTAATATTAAAAACGTTAGTATCTCTTAATTTGTATTTAAATGTTATTCTCTTCATATTTTTGTTATTTGAATGTTTTATACCTCAATTTCAACTTTAAAAGAAGGTATCATACAAAAACTGAGTAATTGGCAAAAAATAGACTAGAAAATAGAATATAATTAAGTCTTTAGTAGTCATTCACACAAAACATTTTGAAAAAAATAGCTGAGCTTAGTTATTTAACATTGTTTACAAAATGAAACATTACATGTCGTGTTTAATGAGGTACAACTGACATTTATTTTGAGAAAAAAAAATCCGGGATCGACAGTCACTTTTAATATAGTTGTATTGTTCTCTTTCTGCATATAACGCTAGTGTGAAGGTAAACGCATAATTGTGAATATATTTGACAATGGCATTGTCCGCATAGCGCGGTTTGCTCGTGTAACTATTTTGCTGGGAAGGTGGACGGGCACCGGGGGGCCCCAGCGCGCTCGCATATGCATGAAGCTCGTTATCCGCTGTGCGTGGGGTGTGCTGTTTATTCGCGGTTGCACGCTGTTATCAAAATATTTAATTCCTCTGGAATAAATTACTTCAAATGAAACCCTATTGATGACTGGCTGTCTTTTATATTTTTTTTCTCGTTCCCATCCCAACTCAGTTCGACCTGCAAACGTGTGAAGTGAGAAATAGCATTCCCAAATATTTATCGAAATGGTGTAAATCAACAACATTGCTTTAGTGGTGAACTTTTTAAGACCGCAGTCGATTGGAAATTGTTTCATATATTAGTTTACAATATGATATTGGTGAGCAGATAGTTAATATAAGAGTTTGCTTTTAAAATGTATTTCTTTACTAGTTTATTTTAGATTTGATGTGTCCGATTGGATTGCATTGCAGCTTGTGGAGCATCGCAGGTTTTGATTTTGTGTACTGTCAGTTGCGGAAAAAAATATCTTATCGTATGCCGCTCAGCAATGGAAATAAAATGGACATCGCTGGGAAATATTCACTCTCTGTTTGACGATCATTGTGATGCATCGTAATGTCGAACGTTGTATAGGTCGGAGTGCACTGTGCGTCCGTATGTCTTCCAAATCGATTATCTTATCACTAGATGCTTATCTGCTTGTGCGATCATCGCCGGCCCGAATTAATAAAAAACGGCAGGAATAGTGTTTATCATCAGGGACGTTGTTGCTCTGTGGCCTTTATATTACTTCCCCGGTTTTGCACTACATTCGACGAAACGAGGGCTTGCTATTCGAAACTATAATTCACTCCACACTCACGAGAACACTGTTTGGTTGGATTGTGACATCATTCCTATATTTCACACCTATCTATTCAGAAGAGTTATTGATATAGAAGAAACTAATTGAAAAGAAAATCATTTCAGTTTTAACATTTGAAACCCTAGCGCCATAAGGGATATTATAGAAAAAAGTTGTGAATTACAACATATACGTCTAAAATCTATCACGATGCACGTTTCGCTGGTAGAAACCTGAGAGAATTTTGAAGTTTTATTTAAAAAAATTAAGAATCTAACATTTGGAGTTCAAATCGCGAAAGAAAAAAATATACTAAAATTCAGCAAACGAGAAATGCCCCCAATACTTTTGTAATTCTTCATTCATTATTCTAAGCTTGCAACACACACATGGCTATGGTGATAGTTTTGATAATAGTAATTCTGATTCATTAAATTTTGTTAAAAAGCGTAGAACTTGATCAAAACATTAAAAAAGTTGAACATAAGTGGAGAAAACCTAAAATGTTAAACAAAAGCATGTCTACTGGCATGCAAGCGACTTTCGAATTGAGCCCCAACATTTCCACTCTCTTGTATCTCAGTGGTTGAATACGTAATTGTGGCTTTCATCAACGCCAAAACGTCGAGAAGTCTCCACTGATGCACCGGCATGTGTCCAACGCGCCTTCATAGGGAGAAACCCATTTGTGATGTGAATGTTGATTCCACTAATTAGGCGAATGTCGAACCTCTGATTGCAGTCTTGGAAAATCTACCGTCGATACTCTCGCACGTAATAAGTGAATATAGTCGTTAGGACTTCATTACGAACCTTGCTGAATGTCATATATTCTGCTGAATTAAGGTTTATGATTCTTTATATAGGGTGAGAGGGCATTATAAGATTTTATGGAAACCTCGAGAAAACCTCGCGTGTAGTCCATTGTCCACCACAAATTGCACTTGAAGTAACGATTATTTGAATCCAGATATTCAGAGATGGAAATCTTCTGCAAAAATAAAGCCATTAAAAGGAATCATTCATTACATCCCTTTGGCAATGTTACACGTCTTTTTATACAGTCTTTTTCTTATAAGGTCACGTTATGCTACTTAATATACTCCACTCCACTTCAGTGTTCTTGAAGAAAAGATTGTCTTCATTTGATGAAAATAATGAACGCTTCACTCTTTTCGTTTACTGTCTTCCTGCGGTGTCTCGAACATCGTGTCTAGTTATATTGGTATTCAATATTGCTGTTGCCCCTGTAGACTGTCTGACCGACCGGTAGGAAGCAGGGTTCGAGTGCCGACGGTGATGAATTTTCGACTCGAGCTAAGTAGCTAGGTCGAATTTAGAAAGTTTTATGGAACCGAATTATAGAAGCTGTGTGCATTGATCTGTAATTTTCTGTGGTTTCTCTGATCAATACTAGTCGGATGCCGGAGCAGTATCCTAACAAAAGGGCACGCAGTATTTACATCTCCATCCTTATCTACTCCTCTTAGACACACACGCACATATACTTACTCATAAATACTCATTTACAAGATGAAATGCTACAGATACGCCCGGAAAAATGAATGAATCAGTCAATTCATCAACCAAAAAATATGAATGGATGTCGATTCTTATCAAAACGTAGGCCTTTCCGAGAAAATTGTAAATGCTGATCGTGTGGCGGAGACTGTACCCCTTGCGGCGCCCGCTGCAGTGATGCTCGCTGTTTGTGTTGCGAGCGCGCGTTCGCGGGCTGACGTCACCCGGCCGGCGGCGCAGGTGGCGCAAGGTCGTCCGTGCCTCCCACGGGCGCCCAGGCACGTGCAGGCGCCCTTGCCAAAAACGTCTGCGCGGCGCCATGCGGTCCCACTTACCTCTCACCGCACGGACCCCTCAACTCTTTATCATTTTCAATCCCTAAACACAACTAATGCTAATTTTGTAACGCCAAACTACTGGCAATACGAGAACATCTGTTTTAACAATATTAAGAAAAGTCTTAGATTTTGATAGAACCAAATTGTTTACTTTATTGCAAGGAGATTGGCTTCCTGCCGCTCGGGCCTGGGTTCCATTTCACGGCCAATCCATGTGGTTGGTGTGGTAGACAAAGAGAGTTCTCTGTACATATCGGAATTGCTGTTTCCGTTCCCGCTCATTTCACCACGTTTCCAAAATTAATCTCATTATCTCTATAATACGATGTATGTGAGTATTATTTGATAAGTTTCTGGATTTTCGCCTTTCTTTTACTAACAGTAATGTCCGTATTCTTGTATAAACCACAAAATAGTTCTCACGTCCCCCACAGACCCACAGAACAACGCTTGGCAATCCTTGTTTTGGATCACTCTTTTCGACGTGTGACACACGAAAAAAGTAATTTGAAATCTCGTAGAATACGCGAATGATTAAGAAGAATAATGTGCGTAGAATACGCACATTATTGTAACATAAACCTATCTGTTAAATATTAAATTATTATTAATGTTATTATGTTTATAATTAAAAATGTAGAAATATGGCCGAAGTACAATAAATGTTTAATTTCTTTAAATGAAACTTAAAGCAATGATATTCTATCTGATTTTGTTGAATTTTCTCTCGGTTCTCCAGTTGTGATGGTTGAAAACCGATCTGAGAAAGGATATTTTTGATGTCACGTCGGATTTTCGCCTGCCTCGCATACCACCGAATCAATTAAATCATGTCAGTCAGTGACGATCGGTCAATTAACTGTAGCGTGATACGAAGCGCAGCGATTGCAAGGAACCTTAATAATCTTAGCGCCAATAGCGGAGCACCCTGACCCAAATGAGAAACAAGGAATATTTATAGAAAATTCTGTTAAATGAACGGTACAAAATTTATACTTAAAGTGTTACAAAGTAATAGCTAGTGCCCTTCGTTCACTTTTCCCCAAAGGTTCACGATGTGTTATGTGACCTCTTAGTGCTTATTGACTGCACTGCTGGGAGCCTTCCAATGTTGTGCTGTGCGCTTTGATTCATGGACTGTAAATCGAATCAGAGCTCGGTAACGGAATTTATCGATACTTTCGACGTACACTGTGACCCAGTATCTTTCTATATTGCAGACCAGTGCTAATAAAGTGACGCTGAAGTAAAGTTGAAAACGTTCGCAGTATAGAAAAAAAGCATGAAGCTACATTGCAAATCCATCAAAAAATATTTGTAGAGCAATAAAAATGTTTTAAATTGACAAAGGCGTAGTGTATTTTATGATCTTTTTGCGTATATAATATGCATTTATTACATTAAAGACATGGTCATTTTATTGCTTGAAATATAAAAAGAGTGTGAATAAATGTGTGTTATTATTAATCAGTTTTTTGTTGGTTTTTTTCAATCACGGTGTTGCTGGGCGATCTGTAGTATAATAGAGATCATACCGCTCACCATTCATCTCATTGAGTGCTAGGTTATAAAACCCGGACATTTCATATGAAAGGTTTCGTGGGAAAATGTATTAGAGTCGTGTATTCTGGCTGTTTTCCCGTTTGCTCTGCGTTGCATTTCAGCACATTTGCACCATTACCTTCGTAATTTCCATCACCATCATTGATCATGGATTACCATTTATTCTCAGGCGACCCCTCTCATTATTCCCCCATTCATTTCGCAGTATAAAGCTAGGCCGAATTCAGTCGCTGTCTGGAGGAGAATTCTAGCGACCGGCGTCTCTAATCGGTAATTCTCCGATCAACATCAGGCGAATGCCGGAGCAGTACCCTAACAAACGTTCCACGGACGGCGGCGCACGATCTCGCCTTCCTCTTCCTTGTCCTATCCTTACCCCTCTTACACACACACACACACACACACACACACACATTAACACGCACTTCACTACCACACATGCCAGGGGACTCAGCGGCTCAAAGTTTGTCCCGGCTAGGGCGGTGCCCCTCTTGTGGGAGATACCTGGGGGAGGAAAACCCCGCTGGCCTACGGTACGTCAGCGCCGGATCTCTCCATACATTGGGGGAAATATCACCGCCACCTCCCGAGTAAAAATGCATTACACTTACGGGACTAATTACCCTGGTAATTGACGTGACCTAATCAATAAATCTCAGTGTAAAAATCAGTGTTGTAGATGACCTGAAAATTTCGTTGCGGAACTGGAGTCTTCTCGCAATCAAGCCATACAAAAAATTAAAACCAAGGTGCTGTTGTAATGACTTTTACTGAGAGAACCAAAGCCACTTTCACAAGTCTCCGCGTTTACCCCAAGGCAAAGATAAACATTCTGTGCTTGAGAATTGTAGTGTTATTTGGGGAGTGATATCATGTGACATTTTTTTCACTAGCAAGGTGTGCGTCACCTTTTCTTTCAGACATCGTCAAGAAACCTTTTGCTTTGGTGTCATAAATGTCGCAACAACACGTAGCCTGTGTGTGTGTGTGTGTGTGTGCCGCGCGCGTGCGTGCGTGCGTGCGTGCGTGTGCGCGTGCGTGTGCGCGTGCGCATTAAGAGAGTTCTGCAATATACTGGGAAATGGAAAGTTTTGCAATATGAATTTGCACGTTTTATATTTGATGTTTGAAAACCTCTCTCAAACATGAAAAGCAAGAGAGCTGTGATAGGGCAGCTCGAGCAATAAAGGCTGATGTTCAGTTGCCAAGACCCACATCGAAATTGTAGACAGGGCCTTATGGTCAGACGCAGGAACTTCACGAAAGCTTTGGACTATACTTTGATTCGGAGCACTGAATTTTCGCCAGGGTCTTCTCACCACTGTGTAGAAAATTTTCGAAACAAATCTACAATGTATTCTAATATCCAATTAAATTGGTGCAGAAGACTGTCGCTCATGCGTCATCCACGACATATGGCTTGTAAGAAATGTTCGCCTGTGCGTCCTTCCTTCACATTGAACTCTTTTTCAATGTTATTGTTACTTTTCAGCATAGCCAATTAATTCTGACTTCATTATCATAAATTTTAAAATATAACAAATAGAAAAAAACAATGTGTTTTAGTTTTGTGATGCAATTTATTTTCATTTCTTGCAAATGGGGTGAGGGAGTGAGGGTCACAAACTTTACGTAATTGTTTTGGGGGAGTTACGGGTGCGCGTTACGGGTGCGCGTTACGGGTGCGCGTTACGGGTGCGCGTTACGGGTGCGCGTTACGGGTGCGCGTTACGGGTGCGCGTTACGGGTGCGCGTTACGGGTGCGCGTTACGGGTGCGCGTTACGGGTGCGGTATGAGTACTGTGGGGGAAGAGGGTATTTTATAAGACTCCAAATTTGCGTTACGTAATTTATGAACAGCCTTTTATGGAAAAATAAACACTTACTACAAAACAACGCCTCATATCTATTTCTATAATAATTGGGAACTTAAGGATCTAAATGAACGTCTGGCCGTTTGCGTGCCTGTTTTGGTGGCGATTTGAGTTTCGCGGCTTCATGTCCGTGGGCGCTTCCCTCGCGCGCTATTCCCGCCTCCTTGTGCGGCCGCCGCTCGCTGGCTTGCTAGCCCGCCCCGCCCCCACCGCCCCCAACGCATTGCCCGCCCCGCCCCGCCCCCCGCCCGATTATTCGTGGATTTACGGCCGCGGAGCTCCGCAGGTGGCGCTCGCGGCGCCGGGGGTGTGGCGAGGGGGCGGCGGGCCCTCCGGCCATTGTGCGCCCCCCCTCCCACGTATGGGTGGTAGGGGGCGTTGTCACGTGCGCGCGGCAGCCCCTCCTCGTCCCCGTCACCTCGCTCTCCCTCCCTCACCCCCGGCCCCGCGTCCGCGCCTGGGGAAGGGCGGGCGCAGATAGTGCGGGGGACCCGGGCCTTTTATTGCCCAATAATCAAATACCGGAAGGGGTGGGGCCCGGCGGGCGGGAGCGCGCTGCCAAAGAATGGCTCCTTAAATTACGACCGCCCGGGAGCATAAATTTCTGGGAGAGGAGCTTTTGTGTGTGTGTGTGTGTGTGTGTGGCGAATGTACCGCGTGTATGTCGGGGGGAAAATTCGTGTACAAGATCCCAAATTTCGGAGGGGGAAAATTCAAGCCCTGACATGGTCGTTAGTGGGCGATATTTGGCTGTAAAGTGGGATGTCGTTTGAGCGAGGAAGGAGCGCCCTCTGCGGTTAAAGCTGTGCTTGTCCTTGTTACAAAGCTGGCTCCGTAAATGCATAAACATGTAATGTATCGAGAGGACGATTTATCGGTTTATCGTCTTTCTGTAACTGGTTTGTTATATTTTTATTCCACCATCGTTGCACTACCAGTGTCATTCATTGTCTACATTATTTAAATATTTAGATATATTTTTCACGTGCAGTCAGTATGAATCGAGAGATTGTGCTATTTTAAGATGCCACCTTTTATTTATATTTTCACTCAACAGAAAGTATCCAATAGATTTAAGGGTAAATGTTGTTTGTTAAAGATTTATATTTAAAGTTTCAAAAACACAAACATATTTAAGCTCGCAAAGTGAATTCCCGACAAAGCAGTAGTCTCTTCATATTATGACGTTCGATGACTGAAAAAACAATTTTTCGGTCATTCGTAAATTTACAAGTAGCGAAACATTAAGATAGATTTTCATATTCAAAAACAGTATTATTTCAACAGGCAGTGATTCTGACCCCCAATAATTCTAGATCGCTGCGTTGGTAATGTTGTAGTCTTAATTTCCAATACTCTGGATAGTTTTCTCTTTGCACAGGAATATTTTACACATACAATCCATCGTAACGCCTTTTTGATGGGTCGTATTTCCTATTAGTTAAATATATCTTATCACTGGCCCTATTTCGGCCTCTAGCCGTACCATCCGCACTCCCAAAAGTCGCCGGAGTTGGCGTGGCGAGTTCTCCTCCTCCAGGGCAGCGGCCGTGCGCGTGGAGGTGGGCGCCGAAGCGCCTCCGCGTGTGGGCTCGTAGCTCGCAACGGGCCTCCGTAGTTTTCCGAAGCCGCCGCCGCCTGCAGGTAATCGCGGGCGTTAGTCACGGGGCAGGGGGCGCGCAGGTGCGCGCAAGGAGCCTTCATCCCCGCTAAATCCCCGCCCTCCGCCGGGCCATCGATTGCGTCATCGGGTAATGCGGCGTCCCCGGGTGCGATTCTGGTGATCCCCGGCCGTGGGGGTGGGGGCAGGGCCAGCGCCGGAGGTCAGGTGCCCCCGACGATGGCCGCTGGAGGACGTGGAGTTAAGACCTGCGCGCAGGTGCCTGGCGGACGGCGCTTGGCCACGAGACTTCGCTCGGCCGCTTCTGGAGTTTTCTCTGCTCGCGTGTGCTACAGAGTGGGGTGGGGGGGTGGGGGTGGGGGTGGAGGTTGAGTACAGCTTTTAGCCAGACTTATAGTTAGGTTCAACGTTCTGTTCCATCGTATTCTCGTTGAAATGGTCGATACGATATTAGTAAATTATCATTATTCACATTGTTAACATAAGACCTTTCTGAGTTGTTCCACTTTTGAAAGACATTTTATCATTATTAAAAAATGAAATACTAAATATACGAAAACATGTTAGGCCTCTTTTAGGTGGCTGTTGTTCATCCTAATATAAAGAATTTGTCTCGGACAAAGTATGTTTTATAGCAAATCACATTTAGTGTTCTTAATTTGATGTATTCCTCAGTATTTGGACAAAGAACAAATTATTAGATTTCTTTACGTGCACATTTTCCTCATAAAGGTGTTCTAATAATAGTTTGGTTTATGTAACGAAACTCGAACTTGCTAGTGACTGGAATAAATTAAAGCAGGTTTTTGGTGTGTGAAATGGATTTGCGCACTACTTCCTCTGGTCTATTCAGCACTGTACTTCAAGGAAGGACGCTACCTCCGTGTTGGGACTCGCGTTACAACCAGAAGACGCAGTCTAGTCGCACCGGAGTTTCAGATCCCAAATGGAATCGCATGTGGGTGAAAAGTCCTTCCCTTTAACACTCTTAGTTTCGTGTTTCCAGAACGTAAGAAGAAAAATATAAAAATGTGTAGAATAACCTGGGGGAACCTGCTATGCAACACATCAACATTTCTGAACGCAAATTTTTTGATGAAATATTTTACTGAAAATGAAATATTTAATAATAAATTCAAATGTTCGTATGATCTTACTGAAAATTAAATATGATTATATATAATTATTAATTATGTTGTTGTGACATTATCATGAACAAATAATGGACTAATACAAATGCTTATTAGTTTCATCGTTTGTGATCACACATACATTGTCGGGCTATTCACTCAATTGTTTGCACTCATCCGTTAATATGCTGCTTGTAAATGAAATTGCATTCTGTGTAATTATATTTATGCTCGCTGGCATCCACATTAGTTTGAATACTGGATTGTTATAAATGCATTGCATTACGTATGATCACATGTATGCCCTTTATAATATTTACCTTTGTTTATGTAATGATTTCGGTATTATATGTGCAATTATATTATTTAGACAGGAAGTGTGAGAAGCACTGAATTTTAATACAATACGAAGAATGTTTTTGAGAAAACTTTAGCAAGTACGTTTTCGTTTCACGATTAGCTAACATAAGCTTTAGTTATGATTTCTGAAACAGAAAGGATTACTATTGTCAATTGAACATCATTTTCCCAGTATACAAGTACCAAAAAAGGAAACGGAAACTGCAACTCCATTCTACAGTGCTCGACTTTTTTGAAACTTTTTTTTTGGCAATTAGTTTCATTTGTACTTGTAAATCGCAGTTTACTGCAGTTGATTGCATTGGCTCTATATACCACTACCGTGTTCAGTTTGAAACTTTTTTCGTTAAAAATAAAATGACGGCACGCCGTTAATGGGCACGCATTGTCATGTAAACAAACTTAAAGTTCCTGGGAATGCAGGTTCATTTCTCTAATTAATGCCACTGCACAGGCTCTCTAGTTTTCCATTGCAGATACACCCCCGCTCTACGCGGCCGACGTTTCTGATTTTTTCTCTCTCATTAATTACGCGCACGTGGGAGAGTGCACTCACGTCGCTGCGTCGCAATTAAGCCCTGTATCGAATTCCGTGTGACGATCTTTCCGCCACATCCCGTTAAAAGCCTACACGCGGTGACAGGCCGATGCAGCACGTGCCATCTATCGATGACATTTCATTGAAAAAAGGCGAACTTCAAATATGGCTGCGAGCGAAAGCGATATTGCCTCGGAGCAGGAAGTTGCGGATCGAGGATCGCGAATTACTTATTGGAAGCATCCAGAAGTATTGAATGTACATCCGATGAATTCGATGACCTGCTTCGAATTTGTATTTGGTCCAGTAAAGCGGAGGCCCAGAATGCTAAATAACAGGGGGGGGGGGGTGTCACGGATGCTATCACGAATATGACAAATGAATTTGGAGGGTAATGCAACAAAATGGTCAGTATAGTAGCCCTTCATGTTGGATGCACAAAAAATTGCACTAGAACCTTCCTCTTCGTTCACTTATAGTGAATCGATGTACGAGTCGATGCATGTCCTGTTACTCGCGGCTATTTAACGCTGAAAGAAGTACGCTTAGGCTATGCCACGACGCAATTTATTATACGCCAGTTCTTATGTGTCTTTCAACACGAGTTTACACGGGTGATGACCCAGGTCTGTCGTAAGATCCTGTGTCATTCAATGGAATGGCGGTGAGACACGTGGCGCTGAATGGCGTTCAATCCGAACTCTTGGATGAAATTGATTGGAATCGTTAAGGTGTTTGTCCTCATAGAATCAGTTCTCAGTTACATCATATTAGGTTTTGAGAAACTGTCCTTGCCTTAGTTTTGCGGAGGATCTTCGGTAGTACTTTTAAACGTTTAACTCGAATGGGAGTTTGCATTGCCGGAAGGATGGGGGGGAGGCGAGGTCAAAGGGGAAGAGTTAACTCTTGTTCCGTCGACTTCCGCGGCGGCGGCGGTCGCGTCAACGGCAGCAGCGACGAAGCGGAGCCGAGCTGAAGCGGGTGCGAAGGAAGCCTGCAGGGGCGGGGCAGGGCGGGGCGGGGCGGTAACAAAGCGCGCTTATAACAAACATGAACAGCTTTCAATAGGACGGCGAACAATGCGGGTGGCGCCGCGAGAGCAGAGCAGAGCGGGGGAGGGGCATCGGAGGTCGTGGAGGGGGGGGAGAGGGCAGGGACGCCGGTGTACATAAATCGCACGCGGTAAAGGCACACGCGAGGCCTCCGCGCGGGAGAACAATGCGGCTGAAACGCAGACACCTCTCAGCCCCTGGGGCCTCGCCCTCGCGGCGCCCTCCGCGGACTCTAACGGCGCCCTCTGCCCCCTGCCCCCCGCCCCTTCCCTAGCACCACTCACCCCGCGCCCGGGCGGCTCGGAGGAACAGTGGATGGATTGCCCTGAGGAGGGCTTCCCGTGTCCCGAGCGAGGGGCGTTGCGGTGCTGTACGGTCAACAGGAGACTTTGGAAAGTGTTTGCGGGAATGGGGGGGGGTATTTTGTATTGGGGAAAAGTGATTGGTGCCGTTTGTAAAAGTATGAACTCATTGTAAATATTTACAAGCTAGTTGGAAGAAAAATAAGAAGGGAAATGTATCAGCATACTTATGATCTTAATTTATGGTCGTTCATTATATTATATATTATTTATTAAATTAATTCTAAGGCGGCTGGGAGCCCCCGGTTCAGATCAGACAGCCTGTCTTGTCTGACAGGTCTAGTAAGGCAGCTGTCGTGTCGGAAACGGGACCCCCAGCTGTCTCAAAATCGCGCTGAAAGTGGCCCAAATGCGACCGAAAAAATACTTCCTTGAAAAGGCAATTCAGGCAAAACCAACGCCTTATATATATATATATATATATATATATATATATATATATATATATATATATATATAATATATTGTTCTGTATTAAAAACAAGTTCTCAAAAACTGCTTCAACATTTTTTTTGAATTTGTTTCTCGGATAGTTATGGTTATGAAAATGCCCGTACGTCCGATTTTCGTTCAATTCTATGAATTTTAGCAAATTACAAAAGTTAAAATATTAATGCGAAAACTTTGCACTATTGTAGCACCTACTGGTGTTTTCATTTTTTTTGTTCCACTCCCTTTCAATAAGAGAACACACACATCAAAAATTACACGTGTCCTGCATTTGAAAGCTCGTCAGTGTGCCATTGGTTCCGCACGATAATATCGCTTCGTGATCTGTGGCGTTAACGAGTGATGTGTTGCTAATAATCTCTTGCATTCTAAAAATCGAGTTTTTGTCGTTGGAATCGTAGTTAAATCCATATAACGAACGATCGGGAGTTTTCATTTGCGACAACCCGTTGCGAAATATTCACATTCACACATTCAGAAGACCATGCAACGATGAGATTCGGGCGAATTTTTTTCCGAGACTACAATTAATTTTTCTGGGTTCTAAATAAATTGAAAGGTTTTTTTACTCTTATTCGTTCTTCTGTAGTTCAAATAATTCATTTTACTTTAAAACATTACTTGGCTGGCTTACTTCCACCCAAACATGATGGGGTGAAAATGGTGTTAAATTAGAGTTTGTGAGAAAGGCAATATGTTACCAATCGACGTCAGTTGTCTTTATTATTTTGGTTTGAACATTAACACATCCTTTATTAATATAAAACGTACTACAGCATCATACTTTCCATTAAAGAAAATCAATCTTAACAAGAATATTTCGTCCAATGTTTTTAAAAATATAGGTACCTTTACGTATTCCAGGAGAGAGGACGGCTTAGAAAAATAGTAGATGTGTGAGTAAAAATGCTCACGAGGCACAAGATACGAAGGGAACCTGTCACTTCCACTTGCCATCCTTTCGCTTAAGACCCCCACTCTGCCCTCCTCTTTGTCAAAGGGCTTCAGGCCCCTTGTAATTTGCGTCAGAGAAGGCGCTAAGGACCCTTGGATTCGAATCGTCACATTGAATAGTAGGTGATGGTGACGAGGAAACCAGTCAATGTTGATCGACATCGACTTCGCTAGCTTTATGGTTGTGAGCGAATTGTCAAGTGGTGAAACAACACCACACTGTTTGGTATATAATTGCAAGTACACCTCAAGAGTGCATCGATATACAAAAATCTGGGGAAACTCGGTGTAAAGGTGCTGGAGTAAATTTGAAGAGCTCTAGAACTATCGATAGTCAGTATTTCAAAGATGGATCATGCTATTTTTAGTCAATGCTATAGAACACTAGAAACTACCTCCTATTCATTTCTTGATGAATCCGTTGTAACGTTTTGAGAAGCATGATGTAAACTTAATTAAAAGTGGAATAGAACAACGGTGTCACGTGGTGGGCTGAGAAGATTCAAAATAAATTGTCTCTATGCTAAAAAGAATTACATGCAATCTAAGAATGTGTAATTTAGAGAAGTAATAGAATTTCTCGTGGTTCATTGATAGAATTAAAGTTATAACAATCAGTCCCCGAGAAGGGGCGTGTCACAATATGCATGGGGCGGCTGTGTGCCTTTCTTTTGAAACTAAACTACGCGGTGGTTCATAAACTCTGTTATGACTACCGCAGGGGAAAAAACACCGATAATTTTACCCTAGATGTACAAGATTCTGACTCGCCTGAGAATTTCTCAAGGAATTCCAGGAAAGCGAGTGGGCCGGCCGAGGAGGAGTAGCCGGATCGCGGGTCAGGGCATTCGCGTGAGCGGCAGGGCGCACCGAGAGCCAGGCAGCTTCTCGGGTAATAAATCTGGCTGCGCGCGCGCGCCCGCTGAGCCGGGCTGAGCGAAGGAGACTCGGGGGCTTCGTCGTCAGCCCCCGCAACCGCCTAACGCCCAACGCCCGTCGTTTTCATCCCCCGCGTCACGCCGAAGGCGCTCCGGGGACGCCGAATGCGAGGGAGGGGATCGCAAGCAAATCGCATGGCACCTTGGGGGAGGGCCCTCTGCAAACACGGGCGCACGAGGAGAGGCGGCGGGCCGTTAGCTCATCGCCGGCGCGCGGGTTTGGGGGGGGGGTGGTCAAGAGTGGAAGTGGTGGGAGAGGGGAGTTAATGGCATCGGAGGGGAGTGCTTTCGCTGAAGGAGAGAGGGGAAGGAAGAATGAGAGTATTTGGGGTTCGATGGTTTGAGAAACCGGAAGGTTGAGGAGTTAAGAAATCAGGGAGCTGGAGGGCGTGGGAAGGGTGTGCCCGATGGGGTGTCAGGGAACTGAGAAGATTCCCGAATTTTGGGGGAGTAGTAACGGGGAGCTACGTGGGTTGGGGAGTGTGGGTTGGGTGTAGGGAGCTGTGAAATCAGGGAGTTCTGGAGGTATCTGGGAGCTGGGAGGGTCGTGAAGGTAAAGGTACACTCCGGGAACTGGGAGGTTCGCGAATTTGGGGGGGGGGGTGTCGCTGTGGGTCGCGTTATTTGGGGGAGGGTTTCAGGGAGTTAACGGGGAGTGTCTAGGATTTTATGCGAGGTATCGAGGACTTATGGGAGGTGTCGGGGAGCTGGAAGGATCAGGGAGTTTAGGGAGGGAGGGAGGGAGGGCAGCGTGGCGCTAATGGGCAGAGTCAATAAGGCGGCGCAGCGGCCTCGTTAACCACCGCTGTCGCTCGCCTGCGCGCCCGAGCTCTCCGCGTCGCTGCTCTGGGTTCCTGACCACTGGACGGGCGTCTGAGTGCGGATGATCCGAAGCGGACGTGTGGATCTTGCTACGAATGGGCGAACTCGAATTTTTAACTTACAAGTGTGAATTATTTACTGCAGTCCACTCGGAAAAGTATTTCTAATATTGAAGAGTTAAAGGCAACTTCCGTACACAATTATTTATTAAGGATAAATATATTTATAAACATTAGCAATTTTTAGTTCATCGCTGAAATATATGGTTTGACTTCTGGGTGAAAAGTCTGAAAGATTGATTCACAGTAGTTTTTAGAATTGGTTTGATATTTAGATTCTAAATTTTCCTCCTCGCTTGATACGGCGTAAACATTGGAAAATTATTTTTGAATTTTCATTATCTTTGAAATTGTGACTCGAATTTAAATTTTATAATATTATATTGAGTTCCCAATTACGAATGAGTATAATTTAATACCTTCCCGTCAATGGGACGAATAATTTGATGAAAGCAATATTTACTCATTAATGCAGTTTTTAATGTTTTGTATATTTATCGATGTGGTTTGACATTGTATTTAACGGCCTTTTGTTTAATGTGGCCTAATAATAATGCACTAATTGCTTCAATTATTCACACTGTTTTCAATATAATTTTAATTTATGAATAAACTTTATTTTATGAATTCACGAAACCAACTTGTATAATTTGAGTTTTCGAGGATTAATTCATCGTAACAGGATAGTAACGCATTTTTTTAAATAGATGAAAATTTTATATCTCACACCATCGTGTTAATGTTTATCACAGAGTGCGGTGAGTTTCATTAGTTTTCAGAAAACTCAGATTTTATTGTATAAAAAAATATACAAAAGCATAAAAGGTCACCGTGAAATTCTCTCAGGTTTAAAACTTTCATCTGAGAGGATGGAATATTTGAACGCAGCTTCAACTTTACTGCGAATAAAACTTTCACATTCATTTTACGAAACACAATTCATATTTCAACAACGTAATATTCCGTGTAAAATTCCATCTAGATGTAGGAACATGCGTTTTTCGTGTTTGACTTTTTCTAGTAATGTAATGTATTGTATTTACCTATTTTCTCCACGAAAGCCGTAATGAAGGACAGGTGAACATGCCGTATTGCAGATCATTCTGCACTAGTGAGTTGGTTTCGTCGATCTTAGCATCTGCTGAAAGGCAGAGGAGCACAGCCTCTCTGCACTTTACCACCTCCGAGAGGTCTTCTCGTCTTGTGGTCGTTGTCAACGGAGGAAAGAGGTTCGCAAAGTACTTTCAGTAGCACTACACATAACATAAATTGGAACAGGGCATGCTGTTTATACATACATCAATAGACATCAATAGTGCTACCTACTCAACGTAAAAAATGTTATAAACTATAAGATGACATTCAAAATAAGTGTTTTCCCTCGTAATCAGATGAAATATACTCATATCATGTATAAAAAATCCGAATGTTCAAATTTTAACTTCTTCCAGAGTAGCTCCTGCATGAAACAAATATTGTGGACCGTAAACAGGAACTGCGTGTCACGTAGCATCTGACTTCATTTTGCCAGCAGGGCAAGTTTTTTCCCTAAAATCTCGCATATGCTGAACCAGTGTCGGAACGAGTCAACGCCGCGTCGGGGTCAGGCGACTAATAGAGTTGCAACGCAGGGCGACCCGGTGCTTACCCGAAGGCCATCGGTGCAGCGTTGTGCGCGCGACTGGCGCTGGCCGTGTCCGCTCACCCACGCGACGCCGCGGTCGTTCCAAACACTTCCACCGCCACGCGACAAACCCCTTGGTGCCAACATCGCGATAAAAACTCCATCGGCGTATACGGCGATTGGTCCGGCACGGTTACGGCGATTGGTCCGGCACGGTAACGGCGATTGGTCCGGCACGGTTACGGCGATTGGACCGGCACGATTACGGCGATTGGTCCGGCACGGTTACGGCGATTGGTCCGGCACGGTTACGGCGATTGGTCCGGCACGGTTACGGCGATTGGTCCGGCACGGTTACGGCGATTGGTCCGGCACGGTTACGGCGATTGGTCCGGCTCGGTTACGGCGGTTGATCCTGCACTGTTACCACCATCAGCATCATCGCCAGAGAGCGTGCAAATGAGGCCGGGGAGCGTCCGAGGGCTCTCATTGGCTCCGCATTCCGCGCCGTTGGCGAACTCCGCCGCATCTCTCTGCTCCGCTTCACTGTGCGCGCCCCTCTGCTAATTGAATCGGTGGAGCATTTTTAATGCTTGCGCGCCCGGAGAATTTGCGACTGCATTCCTGTTGTTGTGCGACCCGTGAGGTCCAATTGACGGTTTATAACTGCCATGAAGAGGGGAAGCTCTGGGATTCTGAGTTTAAATTAAGGAGTGGAAGGTTGAAAATACACTTTGCTACTATTGCGTGTGGATTTTGTGTTGAAAGAAAAAGTCTTTTAATGTAAAAGAATGATCGAGAATAATATATTGTTAATTTAATTAATTTTCTCTCCTTTCTTCGTTTTTGGCAATAATATTTTCCTTGTAGCAATAAATATTGTGCTTTCTAAACCAAACATGCTCATAAACATTTTTTTGCGTGAGGAGTTCTTTGTAAATTGTGTGCAAAATGTAACTATACATTTTTCTTCGATAAATCGTTGCTGTGGTGTTTATGTAATTTTAATACAATTAATACACAGATGCACGCTGTTTTGTAACTAAGTGAATATTATACTAAATATTACGTAATCGCAGACGCATAAACTGTTGTTCACGTTGTGGGTTATCCTTCCATAACTTTCATAAGCTGAACAAAGTTAGCAGACATTTCACTGGATATTGTTCTAATGTTAGATCTACAAGGATAAAATAGTGTTATTTACACAAGACTCGATATGTGACAATTTGTGTGCATACAGATCCCTTCAAATTCATAATTTTTTTATGTTTTTCTATAGTTCGTGATGTAAAATTATAAACTCTAAAACGAATGGGCAAGTTCTCGAACATTTCGAGCGGTGAGTTCTTAAAAGTTCACCTGCCTCTTTCATTCTTTAGAGTCTACGGGTTTGGAATAAGCTGTTGATGACTAATAAGTTCAGTGGGATGACGTTGGAATCCTGTTACTCTTTGTTTTTTCGCAAAATTATCTGGACAGCTTGTGGCATTCGCTGTAGAATTCTAAACTCTACGTAAAATAAACTCTATGTAAAATTACATCTAAAATGAATTTTACTGCATTTATTTAATTTTACTCAGAACAGAGTTACATTTTCATTTACAAAACACGTTATAGTTAAACTATGTTTTCCCCCCCTTTTTTTCCCCATTGGGCATTAGTTTGATAATTGAGCCCTACTCTATCCCGGGCTAACCAGTCACCTCTGTAGACGTTTACTTTCCGCGTCACAGGCAGTCGAGCGCTGCTCTTTCGCGCTGTAACTGCCTGCGCCTCGCGTCACAACAGCCGAGCGCCCTCGCGTGCCTTCGCTGGCCGCCGCCCCCGCATCGCAATTCGGCGCGAATGACAGAGGTTGGCGAGGAATCCGCGGCGGCGGCGGCTATCGACGCGTGGGATTGCGGCGCGCCCCCCTTCCCGGGGGGGATGGGCGGGGAGGGGGCACGGTGACGAAATGCGAACGGGCGGCGCGCGCAAAAATTAGTAGCGAAGCGTTCCATTAATATTCGCCCGTCGCTCGCTCACGCTGCATTATTCCTCCTCGTGCATGCGTCGCGTTCGCTTGTAAAGCTTTGCCCGTTTTTTAGTTCGCTCGGTGGATACAAGTTTCACCTCGACGATTTTTCCGTCTTGTTGTAGTTGCAGACTGCCATTGGTTGTAGTCTGTTCCAGCATCTGACGCTTTTTCTTCTACTGATTACAATCTGATTTACCATCAGTTACTACGTCTAAGAATGTTACGCAAGTTTGAACGCTGCAATAAAATATTACAAAAAGTCTTCAATCTGTAAACTCACTATTAATTACTATTCACGCGTCGTTTATTTATCATCAATATTACGTGATGCAACTCATGTGGAATGAAGAAACCAAACATATATTCGAAAAAGTCGCAGAAAAAAATCACTGCTTTTATATTTTCATTCTTATATATTTTATTCTTGCTTTACTCCTCTTCTAGGCAAAATAGTAAATCCATTTATTTCGCATAAAGTAAGTCAACATATTAATCTTAGATATGTTCCAGCTTCATTTTATTTTCTGTGACTGGCACAGTCCTACGCCAGATCCCCTTCCTTCGTTTCTCCGTTCGTCTCTCTCTCTCTCCTCCGTCCTCCTGTCGCCCCAAGTCACTCGCTGTCGCCCGGAGAGCTGTGGACATCGATTCCCTGTCTGAATCCCTTGGCTTTGATGAACACGCGTCTAGCGCGGTGCTGACATATGGGCCTATGCCGGGGGAGGAGAGAACTGTCGCCTGTCTCGCAGGCTCGATTCTTTGAACAGTGCTTGCTGCTGATGAATTCAAATTGGACACTAAAAGCTAATTGCTTAGGTTGTTTCTCCTGCGTGTGGACTTGCCATTTTCCATATTGGCTTAGCATTGTTAATGACATTGAAGCAAAGGTCGAAATTTGTATAGTTGGTACAAAAACTCTGGATGGGTATAGTTGAGTGTCTTTTACCTAATAATACAGAATAAAATTCAGTTATTTAAGACATTTACTTGGGCTCTCTTTCATAAAATCAAATAGATAAGTTGAGCAGCTCAGGTGTGTGACTTAACATGAAAATGTTTACGTAGATGCTGTCCAGCTCAGATACTTTCTAATTTGTGGTGTCTTACGGAACTAATTTAGAGAATCTAACTTGTTCACTGCCGTAAACTTAGTGCCCCGCGCTGCATTACCTTCTAGGAGATCCCTTCTGGGCGGGGAGGATTTTCACTCATGAACGTCGCGAACTGCGTCCTTAATTAATCCACACGACCTCTCAGTCGTCGACTGGTCGACCGGTTGCTATAGCTCTGTGCCATCGTCAGTTGATTCTGCAGCACCGTTGATCAAAAGGTCCTAGGGATGGAGTACCGATGCTGACGGATTTTCGACCCTAGTTACGTAGCTGGGATTCATTTGACTTTCGTATTGGTGAGAATTCTAGCGGCCGGCTGCTCGGATAGGCGGTTTGCCGTGGTTTCTCCGATAAATACCAACGAATGCTGGAGCAGTGACGTAACAAACTGGCCCCCGTACGCGTGCGATCTTTTTCTTATCTTTGAATACTCTTATACCCTTACACACCAACACACACACACACACACACACACGCTGGCTCACACGCTGGCTCACACACGCTGGCTCACACACGCTGGCTCACACACGCTGGCTCACACACGCTGGCTCACACACGCTGGCTCACACACGCTGGCTCACACACGCTGGCTCACACACGCTGGCTCACACACGCTGGCTCACACACGCTGGCTCACACACGCTGGCTCACACACGCTGGCTCACACACGCTGGCTCACACACGCTGGCTCACACACGCTGGCTCACACACGCTGGCTCACACACGCTGGCTCACACACGCTGGCTCACACACGCTGGCTCACACACGCTGGCTCACACACGCTGGCTCACACACGCTGGCTCACACACGCTGGCTCACACACGCTGGCTCACACACGCTGGCTCACACACGCTGGCTCACACACGCTGGCTCACACACGCTGGCTCACACACGCTGGCTCACACACGCTGGCTCACACACGCTGGCTCACACACGCTGGCTCACACACGCTGGCTCACACACGCTGGCTCACACACGCTGGCTCACACACGCTGGCTCACACACGCTGGCTCACACACGTTGGCTCACACACGTTGGCTCACACACGTTGGCTCACACACGTTGGCTCACACACGTTGGCTCACACACGTTGGCTCACACACGTTGGCTCACACACGTTGGCACGTATAGCCAGCACTACACTTAATGGAAGTTTGTCTCTAATGAACGCGCGGCCGTGCGCATGTTCCCTGTCCGCTCTGCGTTCTCGCGGGAGTGCGCTGGCCGTGATTCCACGCGGCTGAGGGCGATAGCGCTCTCGCTTCGACCGAATTCTCCAAGCGCAGCTCTGCACACAATCGCAGCAGCAGCCGCCGCCGCGCCGCCGTCAACGTATTGCTGTATTGCTGCTGTCACCACTGTCGCTCGCGTCGCCAGAATTGCACGCGCTGCCGCTGCGCCCGAACTGCTCGCATCGCTGCCACGGGCTGCGTTACTCGCGCCTCCATCATTGCGGTCGCCCACAACACATTTTTCTTCAACGCAATCATCGATGCTTTTTGTTTTTCCCCTTACTCACTGGATGGCTCGCCGAAATGCTCCGTAGCTTCACTGATGCCATACATTCATTTCTACCCCCTAACTCGTGATCTCGCTCGTTTGTCTACTAACCGGCCTTCACTCCACATTTCTACTTCCCCCATCAGTTCCTTGTCTCTGCCTGTCTATCCGCAACTGTCTAATCTTTCTCCGTGCCTTCCTTTTTTGTCTAGACCCTCGAACAAAACACATTCATTCCGTATTAACGTCGACATACAGCAATTCGCTGGTACATGAGTGACCTTTTAAGATACCCATAAAACAATTCGACCTTCTTCATGATTCCCCTTATCGAATACAATATTTCCTCGCATCTCCAACTCTGTAGTGCATTTGCATAAACCAGTGCAGTCAATATTTTCACACGCATCATTTCCGCAATTATGCCGCATTTCTGCCGGTTCTCTCCTCGACGCAGCTCTAATATTCCACGGCATGTCGCTCCCCGCCACCTGCCCGCTATGGCATTCTCTTACCCTCATCCCCTCCCCCGCACTCCGTGAACATGACGTCAGCCCTCGCGGGAATACAGCGGCGTCGGGCGCCCCTATTGCGACAGGGCGCGGGCGCGGGAATTGATGTAAACAAGCGAGCGAGCGCGCGCGCGCGCTTGTAGCTTTCCGCTTCGCCGATACCCGCGCGCGTTTATTCCCCTCGCTGCGCGCGCCCGCCCGCCCGCGCCCGCGTTCATTCCCGCGCGGCACACTGTGCCGAAAACTGTTAAAGGGCGCGCCCGTCGAAAAGCTGAAACAATGGTGAGAGCAAACGTACGTTTTGAGAAAATGCATGAAATTGTGATGCATCTTCGTCGCGGTTTTTCCCCCAGGAGGGGAGGGGAAGCTAATATATTTTTGGGCTGAAAGGTAATGCCAAACCATTACGGAATTGCTTGATTAACCTGACTTGTCATTTGTTGCTCGTGTAATCAAAGTATGATTTCGTTGTCTTAAGCACCCCACCACTGAAAGGTCACTAGAAAAAGAATGAAGAAATGAATAATGAAAAACTACGCTATTTAGTAATAAACATGCATTCAATAAGAAATTCTAGTAGAATAGTGGGTACTAAAACAATTTATCTGCAAAATTTTTTGTATTTTTGACTTGAAAGAGACTTCAGTACTACTCGTACTATGTAAAATGTTACTGTGTAAAAACTACCAAAGAGAAACAAAACCTTTTGTAGTGAATTTCTTACTGTATTAAAAGCCAAATATTAATACAGTTGCCATTAAAATCTCTTTCAAATAAAATACATGTACTATTGCGGGAAGTTACAATGAACGGTACATCTTCCGAAGTTTTATTTCAATACGGTGGACATTGGAAAAAGTATTTTGTCAATAAAGATTCAACGTTTCTTTTTTCTTTGGTTGGAAGTGAAAATTAAAACAGCGTGCTAGGCGCGCTTTTGGCCTGATTGCGGCCACTGTGATGTTACCAAACAGAGCTGCTCTGCTCAGTCCCCGTCGGATTGCGAACTGCGCGCTTTGTGTTTCTCCTGGACACCCCTGGCGGATCTCGCGATCCGCGTTTGTTGCGTGCAACCGCGATGATTGCTTTCAAATGCAACGTATAGGTTTGGATTTCCATTGCGTGCGGACATTGTAATGCTCGCAGTTAGTTTGTTTTTATGGAACATTATATCGCAATACTCGGAGAGCAGACTCTTGGGCGTGGGATGAAAATTGAATACGTTCTGGAATGCACTCCTTAGAGAGTTCACAGAATTTCAGGGTATTCAACATTTCTCTTGGAGCTATTTAGGCCTTCTGGATTGTAAGATGATGGTAAAATTATGTATTGAAAGGTATATTTTAAGCTCTTACAGATCTCTCTGGTAATTTCCAGAAGCAACATCCACTTTAAATTTTCCACGTATTATATTTTCTATTTTTTTCATTCTCAGACTTCATTAATTCTACAGAGTAACTTCCTGTATATGGTAGTTCTTACAAACAATCACTCTAAATTAGCTTTACTATACAAAATAAATCAGAAACCTCATTTATCTTGTGTAACTCGACCTCTTTTATTTGATGAAATTTCTAAGAATCTTTGACTTTTATTTTTTCGTCCACGCCACGACTTCAGAATTTTTTCACGAAATGTAACAAAAAGTAAAATGAGAATTTAATAATCTAGTGTTAGAAAGCCTCTCGCGATCCAGCTCGGATGAAATTTCTGAAACCAAGTAGAAGGGATTGCGAGACTCCCAGTCGATGATGTTCCAATAGGTGTCGATATTAGTTTGCATACAGACATGCCGCGGTTTCCTTTGGCAGAGGAAGGCAGCGTCGGTAAATTGAGGTAATCGGAGCGCGGAAATGGAGAGGAGAAGGAGGGGGAGGGGGATGGCGGTGGCGGTCGATGCAGGTGGAGGAACAAAAGGCGGCGCCAATACCATTGCTTCCTCGGCGTCTGCGTCGGCGACGGCCGCCTGTGTTTGGGGAGGCCTTAATTAGCAGTGCTTCATCTCGTTATCGTCCCCACGCCGCGACTCAAACAGAAGCACTCCGCGCCTGTCGATATTTGTGGACGGACGCTGCCGGGGGGGGGGGGGAGTCCGCCCTCTGGGTGTGCGTGCGGCTCCCGCTGTTGAAGCGGCTGTCGCCGCCCCCGCACGCTCTCTGACTGCGGAGCTTTGGGAGCGCGGCACTAGGAAGACGGTCGTCTCCATCGGCACGTCCGCCGCAAGGGTTATGGAGTGTCAGGCGTCGGGGGGGGGGGGGGGGGGGGCTGAAGTTGACGTCTGGGCTCTCCGATATAATCACTATGCCAGCTACGAGGAAGGTGGCTTCGAAATGGACGGAAGACAAGAGGATAATGAGACGTTATCCTAATAATAGATTCGATCTCAAATTCTGCATCTGGTGACTAATAGAAGTTTTTATATATATTTTGAAATGTTGAAGTCCATGCAGTTTGTTTTTACTAGTGGTAGTTGATGCAAGGAATTCACTCATAAGTGGTTGTGTACTTACCTTTTGCGGTACATAACCATCTATGAACTACTTTCATCTGTGAATTTGAAAATAGCATGTAAACATTCATTGCATCAGTCTAAACTGTTTCTTGGTATTACATCCTGTCCCCATTTTTAGTACCAGAGAGATAATTGAGGTTTTACTATAATTTAACACATTTACTGTTTTTGCCTACAATATTAAGTATGTAACACCTAATCGCTCATGAGAGAAAATAAAGTCGAAGCCCATTCACAAGGATTATACTCAGTTTGTCTATGCCTACAAACGAATGTAGTGAATTGAAATTCGCGCCGGTGAGCTCAGAGAAATCTCGACTATTCATTGATGTATACGTGATAAATCACACGTTCAGGAGTTTCATTGTCTTCTTACCGTATATTGAATGGTCAAGAATCGCTGAGTCATAAAAAGAGCCGCTGGTTCTTAATATTCTTACATGCTGCAAGTAGTTAATATTCTTCTTAACAAGATTTTTCTTCACAATAGACTCTCCCCTTTTACTGATATCTGCGTTGGTTGGAATAATAAACAACTTCCTTTTCCCAACATGGAAACGAATGTGAATGATGATTCAATACAATTCTTCTTTGTCAATTTGTATTAAAACATTGGACTCTGTAGAATGCTTTTTATATATTGTATTAGTAAAGTAGGGTCACGTGCATTATTATCTGAATTAATATAGCAAGTCCGTTACTGATTACAAACGTTAACTAAATATGGAGATTTTTAATTAAATGATTTGACACTTTTTATTCTCAAGAACGATGAAATTATTTCAAATAATATACACCAAATTATTACTAGGCGAAAAAAGCTTCATTAAGAGTTATTGACACATAATTAACGATTAAATACTGGTTATTGACGAAGGTATCTTCATAACTTTGAAGCGTGTGCTTTAGCCAAATTACGGGCGAATTGCAGCAAGAATGTACATAAAGGTACCAGATGTTGAAGGTTGCGTGCACACAAGATGGATTCGAAAGAATTAAAAGGAAGACGGAAGACAGAGCTCATTGGAGGAAGGCCGCACGAAATCCTGCCAAAAGCCAGAGTAATTCCAAGGCGAAATGAGCACCTCATTCACCCATGTTATTTGAACAGTACATTAGCAATTCCTGAAAGCATTCGAAAATAGGTGATGAAACATTGTTTAGTGTACTATTTGCAAATGACCAGGTGATAATGGCTGAAGATGAAGACGATGTAACTTATATGTTCAGAAAATTAGTAGAAGAGTATGAAAAATGGGGGATGGAAATAAATTTACACAAAACTGAATATATGGTGGTTGGAGGTATGCCCCATGATTTAGAGACTAGTATAGGAATAATTAAAGGTAAAACACAATATAAGTATTTGGGAGTCACACTAACAGCAGATGGTAGAGACGAACAGGATGTGAAAAATAAAAATATAAGAGGAAAAATAGCCACGAGGCAGTTGAACCCAGTGCTATGGAACTCAATTATTTCAATGAAAACAAAGAAACGCATATAGTATAGCTCGTTCATAGAGAGTACCACACTCTATGGGGCAGAAGTCTGGACACTATCAAAAAAATTGAAAGACAAATTTCAATCAACAGAAATGATGTTCTGGCGAAGATGTTGTAAACTTTCTCTGTTAGATAAAATAAGAAATGATGAAATAAGAAATAAAATGAAAGTGCAAACAACCTTGAACGATACAATCGAAATGAGACAACTAAAATGGTATGGACATATGAGAAGGTTGAAATCGGATAGACTTCCTCAAAAAGTTTGGGAGTGGATACCAAATCGAAGAAGATACAGGGGAAGACCGAGAAGAACATGGAACATGGCAATAACTGAAGCCATGGAAAAAAGAGTAATGGAAGAAAACGATGTATGGGATAAAGAGGCATGAAAATTGGGATGCGGAAAACCGCCAAGGCTGTAAAAAACCGCTAAATAGATAGACATTAGCAATTCACCTTCGTCCAGGGGTCTGTTGTTCCTGTTTTACGCCAGAAATAAATCTTTAATCATAATATAATTATCATCCACATGCTGATTAGCACCTCTTCACTGGACCATTTTCGGTTTTATTAATCTTCCTGTTGGCTCCAAGACTAAAATATACCTTGGGGAAGTGATGTGAAGTAGGCGGAAAGGGGTACAAGGAAAGGAAGTGATGTGAAGTTGTGAAGTGGGTGGAAAGGGGAAAGTGAAGTGGGAGGATGGTCGCCGGTGGCGGTACCGAGACTCACGCGTCAGATGAGGCGATAGCACCTTTACGCACGCAGCTCCTCTGCTGTGATAATTTAGTTGGTATTCGCGGATGTGCGTGGGCAGCGAGTGGCGAAAAAAGAAGGCCCTTTGACGCCACGCGGCTCGACGCGCCGCCGGATGGCGCCTGCTGCATAACGCATGAATGTGCGCAGGGGGAGGGGGTTTCACCTTGATGCCGCGTGGCCTGTACCCTCACGTGCCTTTCAGGACCGTTGCGAAATCGCGTCTTCAATGGGCAGAGTTTCCTGAGAATTAATTTCATTCTGAATTGTAATTCACTGGAATTGTATGCGAGGAAAGGAAATAAATACAATCACAGTACAATGAAGCAAATGGATGAATGGGTTATTGCAATATATGAAAGGAAAACAAAAAAGATAATGAATGAGAAAAATTTCGTAGGCTTCAGTGGCCCGCGTTTATGGAAACTTGCCTGTGCAGAACGAGTCGTCGTCTGCGTCGTGGTTGGCGTACCAGTACGTTTTTTGATAAAGGCCGCAATATGTTGGCCGAAACTTCTGCCACCACGACGCGTATGCGGATCGCCCCGGTCAATCAAGATTCCATCAGCGAGAAAAAAAATACAAAACTGTTTCTAATTTTAAATTATTTCTATAACAACTTGCATTTTCGGTTTAAATACGTAGAATGAATAGTTGGAGTATATTTAGTAAAATCACCTTAGTTCCGTTCAACCTACAGGAAATGAATTGTTTTGTAATAATGTACTGAACATTTGAATGAAGTAAAATTTCATTGTCGAAAATGTACTTTCATGGCCAAGTGAAATTATCTTGGTAAGATAAAGTGACAAACATGGCTATCACGTCATCAGGATGGTCTTTCCCAAATACCTTTCATTATTTCCAAAACAGCACTGTCATTCTCTCGTATGCACTTTGGTGTGTTCGTAGGCTAATTTCCGAATTGCAAATGAAATGTATAACATGCAAATAATGGGTTAGGGGGGGGAATGTGAAAATTAGTTTAAGAACATGTCCCAGCATTACGGTGTTCCTTTGATCAGTTACTCTAAAGTTAATGTTCATCCAGAGAGAAAAAATATAGCGGAAGATTCCGGTCTCTTCTTCTGAACAAGCAAACAGAGAAAATAGAGAAACTAATTCACGAACAAAGCAGCAAATAAAAATATAATTAATTTAGGGCATCGTCAATATCGTGAAGATAACGCAATATGGAAGAAATAATGAAACAGTGACAAACAGCGTAGATGATAGCGGCATAACTCTGTAAAAGTGGTTGGGTCGCAGTAGACGTCACATTAGCTTTAATGAACGATGTGTCAGTTTGCTTTGGCATCACTGTAAGCCATGTTTCATGACCGCTTTTATGTACACATTGTTTTAATGCCCCCTTTTATGATTGATAGTGCTTAAACGAAAAAGGATTTAAAGCACTCGGACTGGACGTTGGAATATTGGTGTAACTGAAGTGAAGCGGTTAGCAAATTTTGTTCCTTGTTGTGGAAAACATGAATCCTTCATTTCGTGCAGGTACTTATTTCTGCTGCCCAGGACGATATATTAGTTGAAATAAAGCGTATAAATAAAATTTCATACAAATAAAGGCGATAATAAATTTTATAATAAGTCATTATTAATGGCAATAAATAATAATAATAATAATAATAATAATAATAATAATAATAATAATAATGATGATGATGATAAGGATCATGAAGGTATTGATGAGATCAGTCGCATGCAATCTCAACCTTACAAAATAGATTTCATATCATTTCCAAAAGATTTTGTTATTGAAATAATTGAAAACTAAATTGAATGTACTAATAAATTTTCCTTTACTTTTCATAATTTAGTAAATTAATTTTTTACTAATTTCGAATATGAAGTGCATTGGCTTAGGTGTAGAAAACCTTGCCAAGCAATCTGCATATCTGCGTTCGCAAACGAAAATCACAAACAGAGAATGTGGTAGAACAGGTATTCAGCACTTCTCGACTTGCTGAATGACGCGGCGAATGACGTCACCTTCTCTGGAGAACAGACTCGCGGCCAATCTCTGCGCCGTGATCGCGAAGTTGAGAAATCTGCCGCTCGGGGCGCTCACCGCTCACCAGGGTGGACGACCGGTGTGCGAGAACGAGGCAGCGTCTTAGAAAGATTGTTGGGCTACTGCTTTCTTCCTGATGTTTGTATGGTGGTGAATTACGAAAAACGAATTAAAAGGAAACGGCAAGTGACAAAGCCAGAGTAGACTGGAATACAGGACGATGCAATTTGTCACATATAGCAAATACCTTTCTATGAACGTCAGAAACCTTTTTCAACGTGCATTTGCAAAGCTTGTGGATAGCCTTTGGGCAATTTATAATTCAGAATACTTGAAAAATCTTAGATATTCACAGAAGTTTGAAAACTGAAAATTAATGATTCAATCCGTTTGCTTGTAAGTATTTGAAAATATTTAAAGTAACCATCCATATTACGAAGTGACAAAATTCGCTTTCATCCGTTCTCGAACGTAGAGCGTGGATTGTAAAATCGACTTGACTCAGCGGCGTATCGAGAAGAAACACCAACAATGAAGATACAAAATCCTCCCCTTTCTCCGTCCAATTTCCATTCGCCTCAAAGGCAGGAATCGAAGCATATTGGCGACCCGCTTCGGAAGCGGTTATAACAACCGTCAATTAACCTGTTGAATCGCGGAGCTGCGCGCGGTTTCGCCTTCTCTCCTAGAGGCGGTTTCCGGCGCCGCGGCGGCGCCCGCTTCCGCTTCCACTTCCACTTCCGCCGCGAGCTCCCAAGGCGCATGCGCCGCCGTCCGAGCCCTATCGGAAATGATCAAATCCACATTTAATATCGAGCGACCGCGCGTCCCGCCGCTCGCTCGTCGCGATAAAAGAGTTTGACTGAACGCAGGGACGCCGCTCCCCCCCCCCCCACGGAATTGCGAACTCTTTTTCCCTCGTCGCGTCGGCGAGGACCATCGTCGGCCGGGAGAGGGTAGAGGGACGGGAGAAGAAAGTACACATTACGTCCAAAAGAGCGCTCAGTTTCCCTCCACCCAAGAGCTCTCTGGCGCGCGTTTGCCTAAAATAAACACGCACGCGCACGCGCCTCCTCCCTGCAGCAGTAAACCTCGCGTTGAGCTGCTGCGGTGGTGGTGATGGTGGCCGCGGGGACCGGGGGTGGGAGCGGAGCGGAGTGAGATGAGAAGTGGGCGTGGCGGGGCGTGGAGGTTGGGAATCAATTGGGCGTGCGGAGCCGAGTGGAGCGCACCAGTGAGTGCTTCGAGGGCGACGGCCTGCGTGGGCGGGCGAGCGCCGCACGCAGAGGAGACGAGGGCGAACGACTGCAAGACGTGGCGAAAGCTTGAGGAGCGGGGGTATTCAGGTCAGATGAGCACCAACTTTCTTGTCGCCTTTTGTAAATAATCTTACGGAAGTGTTAAGGTGGCAATACATAATATTTATATTGAATGATCATGTGACACAACAAAATGTTATAGTGTGTAGTAATTGACGAACCCTAAAACAACAACAAAAAGCTTCTAAATGTTGATACAATCAAAAAACACGTTAGTCCATTGATTTACATAATTAATGAGTCGGACAAGAAAGCGTAATGACGATCGATTGAGAAAGTTTTCCTGTGCGATACCTCTAGCACCATGGACTTTCTTTTCGGTCAAGAAATATATGTAATATCTGCATGTAAACATTGATGAACCATACGCTTTGTGTAAGGTTGTTGAGGGCGCAGGACTCATTTTTGTCTGTATCTAATAATAATAATAACAACAACCGCATTCAAAATGAGTGCGATACAAATGTACTTTCAGAACGCATATTGAAGAGCAAATGTTTGGCCGGTAAAGGACACAGGAGTTTCCTGTGATTGCCATATCTCGTAGGTTGTTAGTGCTGCGACAATTCTTGGTAATATTGGATCAGAATTCGCGCGTCATCAATCCCGTGTCTACCTACGAGCTTTTGCCGGTCCCAGTGCGAAACTTCCAAAAGTTCAGATTCCGCGCGCTTTCCCCTCTCCGCTTCTCGTGCTCGGGCTTTGCTCGTGAAATGAATAAGGACCTGTAGCGAGACGCATAAAGCATTCACGCAGCTTGGAGTTTCCCGCTAACCGCGAGAATGTCTTCACCCACGCACTCTCACTATTTTTTCTCTCTGTCATTCTCTCTCGCTCTTTCTCTCTGTCATTCTCTCTCGCTCTTTCTCTCTGTCATTCTCTCTCGCTCTTTCTCTCTGTCATTCTCTCTCGCTCTTTCTCTCTGTCATTCTCTCTCGCTCTTTCTCTCTGTCATTCTCTCTCGCTCTTTCTCTCTGTCATTCTCTCTCGCTCTTTCTCTCTGTCATTCTCTCTCGCTCTTTCTCTCTGTCATTCTCTCTCGCTCTTTCTCTCTGTCATTCTCTCTCGCTCTTTCTCTCTGTCATTCTCTCTCGCTCTTTCTCTCTGTCATTCTCTCTCGCTCTTTCTCTCTGTCATTCTCTCTCGCTCTTTCTCTCTGTCATTCTCTCTCGCTCTTTCTCTCTGTCATTCTCCCTAACTCTTTCTCTCTCTCCCGGAACATCGATAAAGCAGCTTGCTAGTTGGGTGGGCGGGTGGGCGGCGGAGGTACTAGGCCGGAAAAACGGATCGCGTTTGCTGCGCAATTAGGGTTCCCGCGCGCGATGTGGCGTCGTTTGTTTCTCGCGGCCGCGCGCCGCTCGTTACCCTCCGACCGCCGCGACGGCTCCATCGGAGGCGATTCCTCCCGAACACAAGTTTCCTTCCGACCTCCTTATTGCGACACTTGCTATTCGGCTACCGCGGAATCTCGGCTGCCGGAATAGTGTACACAATATCACACAATATTATGGTGTAGTTCTAGGTACCTTATTCATCATTGCACTTGTTTTCGTCTCTTCTGGAACACCATTTCCCCCGCATTGGCTATGTCTTAGTTCGATCAGATTTCACCAGTTTTCAAATTGTCAGTCCACGTCGATGAAGTCTGGACAGACCTTCCATTGACGATTGCCACCAATTTGGCAATTCCGATAGCACGATTTCATCTATCTTTCAATCATCACAACTGTTACAAAAATGACTCGCTAGACCCATTACCTCCAAACCCGTCGTGTTATATGAATTCTTGGAACTGAGGGGAATTTTTACCCTGGAAATTGTATAAACTTTTAATGTATAATTTATAACAGTATAACTTATACAGTATAATTTAATTAAACTGTTAATTATAACTACTGTTTATATATAGCGAACTTGGATAGTAAACTTTCGGATGTAGCGACTGGTCCCTATTGACGTGTCGACTGTAGTTACTTCGCTCTGTATGGGAAGGAATCCAAAAAATCGTGTAATATTCTATTTTGACTGCGGGGCATGCGATTAAGCTTGGTTATTTTCCGAACTCGAATTAGGTGATCAATTACTTTCATTTACAATTTTTTTTAGCTTTTTTTTGCTTACCGAATTAATTTTTAAGAATTAATTTTCACTTTTTGAATTGTTTAATTTAGCGATGAGGTTTTGTCTGATGCCCAATTTCGCCTCCCGTCAGCCATCCTCCTTCGTAGCCCTCCAGAGCGCGCCCTGCTTCCTCACTCTGTACTCCGCCTTTCCTCGCTACTTAGGCCGCGGGCTCCCTCTCGTGCGCCGCCGCAGAAACTCAATCCCGCGCATTATGCGAAGGGGACCGCCTCCATCAGCCCTCGGCGGCCGCCGCCGCCGCGGCGCCGCCGCCTTTCGCGGCTGTCGCGGAGATATCGACAGAATTATTTCACGGGTGAGGGCGTGTAAGATTACCAGCTGTCACCAGACTTGACACCGCCGCCGCAACTCGGGCCCTCGTTGGAAGGCGCGCAGCCCTCGCCAAACAACGGCCCCGCTGCCTCGCTCGACCCTCGCACGCTGGCGCGTCGTCTTTCGCTGCGCGGCGGGTGCTTTCTCCGGCCCACTCTGTCGTTTCGCCTCCTCTTCCCGCGTTGTGTTGTTTACATTGCTACGCGTTTTGTCCTCGCGTTTTGTTCTTTGTCTCATTTGTCTTCTTCTCTGTACAATCCTCTTCTCTTATCTTTCAATTTCACCCTTGCTAACTCTTTTTATTAACTACTGTTTTTATTATCATTCTTCATTTGTTTTCTTTCGGACACGCCTCTCTCGCTTTGCCTCTTGCCATATATGCCTTCCCTAATGTATTTTCCACATATCCACTCTTTCCTCATATGAACACCCCTTGCAGTGCTGTAAAGCGATCTGCCTACTAATTTGTCTTTCCTTGATTAATTTTTTTCCTTCTTTTATTTATCTCCTTGCCATCTTCCGCTAAGTATCGTCTCGACGTTTTGTCATATTTGAACACATTCGCTCAAAGCTGTCTTTTTATTTCCGACTCATTTGCGATTTTTAACAGACTTCCTTTCTTAGTCTATTTTGCTTGGCCTAACAACCTGTGTCTACACACTGGATTTGAACCCTTCATTCGTACGCTCTGCCATTTGAAATTCGGGCCGTTACACGTTAACCTACGTATCTTCATCCCATTGTCGAATGCATATAATCTTGCTGTCCTTTAACGTTGATCTTTTCCATACCTTTTTTTTCTGCTTAGTAAACGTGAATTGTATCAAGTTTTTGCTGGCTCCGCTGATACATTTTACCATACTCGTCATCCCATCAACTTTATTTTCCACCCTTCTACACTCTAATCGTATTGCTTTGTTGTTCGTTCCCTCCAACCACCATTGATTCTTGTGTCATGCTCGACTCAACCTTCCGTCTCTTCAACCTCAACCCTAGCTGTTCACTATTTCTCTCCAAACTCACTTCACACTACATGCTCACCTCTCCTCCTGCCCTCGTCACCCCGTCCCGCCTCCTGCCGGCCATGGGCCAACAAATCTGCGCCGTGTCCCCGCTCCCTTTCCACCTCGGCTCCTTTCCCGCTCCTTTCCCGCTCCTTTCCCGCTCCTTTCCCGCTCCTTTCCCGCTCCTTTCCCGCTCCTTTCCCGCTCCTTTCCCGCTCCTTCCCCGCTCCTTCCCCGCTCCTTTCCCGCTCCTTCCCCGCTCCTTCCCCGCTCCTTCCCCGCTCCTTCCCCGCTCCTTCCCCGCTCCTTCCCCGCTCCATCCCCGCTCCATCCCCGCTCCATCCCCGCTCCATCCCCGCTCCATCCCCGCCCCCACCGCATCGGCATTTTTATGGCGGCGACGGACGCGGAGGCAGATAAAGTATTCCATTAAGTCGGAACGCGTGCGCTGGGAGCCGCTGTTCGGGTTATTGAATCGAAGGCGACGGGCGACGGGCGTCGACAGGGCGACGGGCGTTGGTTGGGCCCGTTCCACCCCTTTCCACCCCTCTCCACCTCGAGCCCCGCCGGCCCGGTCCCTTTCCAGGCCTTCGGCGTTGAGGTATTTTCGCACAAGGAGAAATCGGGAAACGTATGAATGCCTCGACGTATTGGCTCTATTAAAAAGGGATTTGCGAGATTTTAAATGGAGCAAGATGTTAGTTTCCATATATTTGGTTATACTGTATGCTTACACGATATGCTTCTGTAGCTAGGAAATCGATTTTCGCTTTTCAGAATAAATATCTGCATTTTGATGGTTTGTTTGTAGAGTTGGTCTTCATTTTTGCTCTACTTGAGTTTTTTCAAGTTACTGTGCTAGCGTTTGGAAAGAAGATGTCTCATGCGTAGATATTATTTCTTTCTAATGTGACATATTTTAAAATTTCTGTACTGCCAAATTTCTGTACTGCCAAAATTTCTGTAAAAGCCTTATGACATCTTCTCTTAAATTCTTACTCAAGTCGCTAAAAGTTAAAATCTATCGACGACATAATATTGACATCATATGCTCCCATCACCTCTTCCAATGCTTGAGACTTCGACAGCTGGAAGACATGTCTCGTGTTTACGATATTTCCCCCGCCGGCAGGACGTGCACGTATAATGACCCCCTTCACCATGCGCGTTTTTACATTGTGCTCTTACGTCACACATTTAATTTTGCCAGTAGCCATGAGCGCTGGCAGTTGGTCCGGTGGCGATCATGGGAACGACCGGGCGCAAAAACGGGCGTCCCCCGGAGCGGACAGCTGTTTGCTGTGCGAGATCTCCCGTTGCTTGCTGGCAACGTTGTGGAAACGCTGAGCACACAATTGCACGGCCGCCCCCGCCCCCGCTCCCGCCGCCGCCCCCACTCCCGCCCTCACTCCCGCTCCCGCCGCCGCCGCCGCCCCCGCTCCTGCTCCCGCCGCCGCCGCCGCGGCCCCCGCTCCTGCTCCCGCCGCCGCCGCCGCCGCCGCCGCCCCCGCTCCCGCTGCCGCCCCCGCCCCCACCGCCACGACCGACAGTTTAGCAGCGTGCAGCGCAGCGCAACGCCCCACAACGCCGCTGTGTAAACTCGACTTTGTTGCCTATGCTCGCCGTATTCGCGGAGGCCCCCAGCCCCGCCTCCAAGACGAGCTATTGCCTCGCTTTGACGCGGCAGCGGGCGGCCGTGTGACCTTAGAGCGTGTCAGGTGAACCGGTCTGTATGGACGACAATGTTACGAGTCATCGTAATGAACCAATGTCAATGCTGATGTTCTAAATTAACTGTGATGCTTGAAGCAAAATGCCGAAATTATAACTTTTTTCAATAATACTTTCTTTTTCGCGGAAGTTCTTTGTGTGAAACGTACACGCAGAGATTGAGAAGTACTTGTTATGAGAACAGCAAATTTAAAGATTTTTCTTTTATTTGTCTTTATGTGGAAAATAATACCTACATTCAAAACCTGAACAGTAATAGTATGTATTTTTTTTTGTTCAGTTCTGTGCGCAAATTAATTCTGTAAATCACTACAATGTGTCAAATATTCTATTTTAGTTACTATTCAGTTGAGTAAACATTTTCACAATTGGAATAAGCTTCGCCGGAGTGGGTTATGGAAGATTTCATTATTTTCCTCGCCTACATTTTATTAAAGGGGGAATGGATGTCTTCATTTCTTGGAAGGATTGGAATTGATAACTGTGTTTTATAAGGTTATTTTTTAAATTAATGCCACGATTAATGAGAGAAGATATTTACTTTTCGTTTATGTCCTGTTCACATTTAATTTTCGCGGTAGCTTCTCGATTTGTTTGTTTTGTCACTGTTGAAAAAGCTCGGAACTAATGTATTGGTACCAAAATTTGAGAAAGTAATGCTGTTCCGTGCATGAGAGAGAAGTATGGGAATGGTGTTGCCAAATCACGCAAGAACTTCGGTTGAATTAATACGTCTTTTCATTCGTAAGTAAAAAACTATGTTCGAACTTTATATTAATTGTAATGTTCGATCACAAATCGTCTTTCTCTTTGTACAATTCCCTATTTTCTCTCGTAAAATATGTTTAATGACTTGTATAATTTATTCGCATCAGAACTGTGTCCATTAAAAGTTCAATTTTTACCATTAATATTATTCTCTTGTGCATCTTTATTGTTGCCTTTCATCTTCGTTTCTTTACGCCTGCGAAACGCTGTCTTGAACAATTGAAAGCCGCGACGCCGCCGGGTACATAGATTGCGTTTGTCACCCGTCCTATAAGTCTTATAGGATGTGTCCCCCACCTCTGCCTCGCATTTTCCGCCCCACATCCCGGCAGGGCTTCAGAAGAAGCCCCGACGCGATGGCACGGGCGGCAGCTATTTAGTCAACACGCGAAGGCAGCCCCCATCCCCACCCCCACCCCACCCCCACCCCTTTCCCTAAGAGGGCGGCAGCGCAGTACCTAGACAGCGTTCGAGCTAATGGGCAAACGAGAGATTAACCTAATATGAGCCGTTTTAATTTTTGATGCGTGTGCGCTCGATCATTGTCGTGCGCACACGTGACGCAAAACCATAATTGGAGGACATAGTGGTGGTTATTTTTAAAGTTAAATCTTTAGGTTTTTTCTCTAGTTTATACCAACGGTAAAATATCTCAGGCGTATATGTCTCGACAACTTTGTGACGACAATTTCTGCTTGGTTTAGACCGTTCTGTCTCTCATTTAGCCAGCTCTACTGAGCAATAAGGTACGGTTTTAGATGGCGGCAAGTGCAATCGACGCGCCTAGGGGACTGCCCCATCTCCGAGACGGTGACAGCGGGGCACAGCGCTTAGCCACCGCAGACACAATTGGTGACCAGGCGATCAAGGGCAGAAGCCTTTGCAAACATGCCTGACAGGACTCGCACTCGATGTTATCTAGCGAAGTTCAGTGGAAAATGTTATTTCGAAGGCGGAATGGATAGGGGTGTAGGCAACGTAATGTTGATAACAATATTTTTCATAAATTTTATGTCGAGGAAAAAAAAGTTTGTATTGTGTATTCATTTTTTCACATTTTGTGTATTCACTTCTTGCTGCTTCCTGTGCACTATATAATTCTATAAAACGTTTGTATTGCATTTGGAGTACAATCAGTGTTTTTGGGGGGGAGCCTGAGATCTTTATTTTATGTGGAGAAATGAGTTTTTGATGATTTGAACACGTCATTTCAACGTAATTACAATCTTGCTTTGGTGTGAGTGAATTTTGACCAACGGAGATGTTTGGATGTATTTTGATTTAAATGATACAGGCACTTATTCAATAGTCAGCATTCAAATTCTTGAGAAACTTGTTTCCCGCAATGAATCATGACGTTTTAATTTTTCAACAATATTTTGAAAATTGGTCCAGAAATCTATTATAAAAACCTTAGATAACAGCCTTTTTCTTATGATTTTGTGAAAATATACATAGTCTTGCTCTCATTCCGTCTCGAACTTCTAAGGTTTTGTGTGTTCTTACCGAATCTTAGTGGAATGAACACTTCACCCTGGATTTGGTGTGTAGCTCGTGATGGTGATTTACAGAGACTGTACCAGGAACTGTACTTAACACAACGTTAATAACTAACTATTAACACAACGTCATGAAATTATGAGCCGTTGACATGATGAAAAATTACTGTGAATTGAAATCTAAAATGGGCATTAATTTAGAATTGTAAAATGACGTTTTAGAATTATAACCTATTCGCGTGTATGTTGCCGCAGATGATATTTATTTTATTTAAACTCCCTTGAGCAAGATTCTTTTCTAACGTTTAAATTGCGAGCTTGCACTTTGGGATGATAATATTGCAGAAAGGACGTATCTCTTACGAACAATCTTAAAAGAGAAAGAAAAACGGGAGCGAATCTTTGAAGCCATTCACCTTTTGCATTTGCCTCGCAGCGAGGCCTGTTCGACGAGAAACGATAACTTTCCAATCAACTACATCTTCTACCGCGCATAAGGATATTAGTCCGCAAATCAATGAAAGCCTGTCTGTATCGTTGCGAGATTGCTTCCGCCCGTATTAATAAAAGCTGCAAATGGAAATGGCTTTTCCGTAAATTTCCGTCAGCGCAACCGATCACCCGGAACAGCAATGTCGGCGCTTCTCGCCGACAAGACGCGACCCCACAATCGGACGGACGGAGAGGGGGGGAGGCGGATTGGACGAATGGACGAAATTTACGACGGAGGCCAAGGCGGACGGCCGTCACGTCCATTGTTTCTCGCCGTCCGCGCACGCGAGCCGTCCCTTTGTCCCGACGCGCGTTCCGGGCGGCGGGAGACGGAGAGGGAAAAAATCGCCGATCCATCGCGGCGCCGTCAAAAGAGCCGCTATTTATTGCGGGCGCCGTGGCCGCGGTCAAGCCGGAGATATACTGCCCCATAATGTACCTGCGATTCATGGGAGTTTAGGGGGGGTTGGGGGCGTGCCGGTCGAACGCGCTCGGACGCAGAGGCTTTTCGCCACGCGGCGCTTTTCGCGCGGTCCGTAGGAGGGCGGGGGGGGGCGGTAGGATGCATTCGATGAAAATCGAAAGGGAGGATGATCTGCGTGCGTGAACAGTGCATTTGGTTTAGTTCCTCACCCCCACCCACCCACCTACCCACACCGCAAACATTCGCGTAATTCTACCTAGTTGAGAGTTACTCCTAGCTTGCTCGGGCGATTTCTCATTTTACGGATGAGACAGCTGCGGTGGGAATTAAGAGATTTTGTCCAGGTTGTTTTTGATTCTCCTCGTGAATGTAGTTGTGGTGATTTTGTTTCGTGACTATTTTCACGATTAAGTTAAATAATTGGTGAAACTTAGTATGGAAATGAAAGAATCAGTTTAGACGTCATAAGGCATAACGTCAGCAGCGACTTTACTTCAAGTACACAACTTTTCTCTGAGAAAAAACAGTCTTAAAAAATGACTATAGTCTTAAAAGGAATTTAATGGATGTGTGTATTATAGTTGGAAATGTACACGTAAACTCGCAAATATTGTAAACTTGCGCATGTAAACCTACATTTGCAAGTTCCGTATGGAGAATACAATCGAATCTTCAGGGGTTTAAAATATTAAAAATTATCTATAACTGTATATAATATAAGCAATATATGAAGTTAGTTTGAAAAAGCATTCATGCATCGGCATTGAAGAGGTACGTATATGCCATAAAATACCACAGACTATTCTTTTTTTATTGTCATGTTGCACCACAAACTAATTTAAATGTTTCGCGAGAAGACCTTAAATAAAATGTACACAACTTGCATAGACGTTGATTATATTTACAGTAATGAGTACGCATTTCAGCGTTGCTCTCCATTTCACGTCAAATGAAAATTCTGCAGAATTACATGAAGCGTAAAGTTTTATAGCGGGGTCTCTCGTATTGTGGCAGTACTGGGGTGGCGAGTTCATTAAACTTAATCTGTCGCGGAGAAGTTCTCCGTAATTCTTTATTAAGTTGAGCTGGAAATTGCGCACTCGGACGCGGCGTGAGGAGTCGGGGCAGCGGGCGGGCGTTCCCCAGCGCCGATTTCGAACAGTTAGGGAGCAAAGTCTCTCTCGCTGGGAGACAGTGCTGTTTCTGCCGGTTCTACTCGCCGTGCGTTGGGGCGTTACCAGACAGCGGTAGAGACCATCAAAGTAGGAAAAATGACTCGATGTCGCTGTGATTTGATTTGGAGTTTCTCAAAATGCAAACAACGTAAATAAGAATAAGCCTCGAAATGTTTACTGGCTTAAGTAGTTCAGAGCAATTGATGCCACTAGGATGCTTGTGACCGGGAGGTAATAGTTCGACGATAGCAGGATTTTTAGCACTAACCAGGTTGCTTGTCTTGTGAAGTTGCTGTCTGGGGAAGTATGGGTTGACTGGCTGCTATAAAGATTAGTTTTCCCTAGTTTATTGGATCAACACCAACCGAATATCGGAACAGTGCTCTAACAATCGAGCCACGGACTGCGCTTGTATTGCGATCTTTCCTTCCTCTTTCTCGTTCTATCCGCACCCCTTATTTACACACATTTACACTTACTTACGTAACACTACCTCACACTTGTCGGAAAACCAGTCGGGAGTTTAGGGCTTGTCCGGGCTTGGACGGTGCCCGCTGATGGGAGATGACAGGTTGGGGAAAAAACCTGCAAACGGACGGGTAGGTTGGCGTCGGATCACGCCATCCATTGGCGAAGAACCCCCGCGAGAAAATGCACTATATTTACCGTACAAATGACCTTAGTAATGGACGCACCCATAATCAATCAATTAAAACGTTTATCCTCACAAATATGTAATTAAATATAAAATATGTAGGCAATTTCTGCTTTAATAAAATCCTTATTTTTTTCCTACATAAACCCAAGATTAATTTGTTAATTCTTCCCTGACCATGATTATTCCAAGAACAAGACGTATCAAGCACCTTCATTTATCACCCTAAATAGTTTCCTTGTCTGATCTCACCATGCCCATTGCCAATTAGAATAATTTCTAGATGGGCCCACTTTGCTGTCATGATTTTTTCGCCTTTGATTTTTTTTGCATCAGATTTTCAATGCCAGTCTTAGTTTCCAATTCTGCACTCTACTGTTGCACACGAGTTTCAGGGCTGCGTCGCGTCAGTCTGCGCTTTCCATCTATTCTCCTCCTCGGCTCCCTGGAAACCCTTCACAGAAGGGAATTGGCTTGGGGGGATTTTGATAACAATTATTTTTTCTCGGGATCTGAATTAAATTTTTCGCCACGTTGGCTTTTTTCGACGGACGGCGCAGCGCTGAAACGCGGTTTTTTTCTGCTCTCGTCTTCGCACGCACGCCCAGCGCCATTCGTTCTACCGCCTCCGCCCTGCCCCGCCCTTGCCCCGCCCTTGCCCCGCCCTCGCCCCGCCCTTGCCCTTTCCAGCCCTTGCCCTTTCCAGCCCTTGCCCTTTCCAGCCCTTGCCCTTTCCAGCCCTTGCCCTTTCCAGCCCTTGCCCTTTCCAGCCCTTGCCCTTTCCAGCCCTTGCCCTTTCCAGCCCTTGCCCTTTCCAGCCCTTGCCCTTTCCAGCCCTTGCCCTTTCCAGCCCTTGCCCTTTCCAGCCCTTGCCCTTTCCAGCCCTTGCCCTTTCCAGCCCTTGCCCCCCCCTACCACGCCCCGTTCTGCCGCATGTTGCAGATGTGTCCATCCTTCCCTCGCAGCTTCCTTCCGCAGCGTGCCGCGCTCGTGCGACGTATAGACTTCACGGCAGCCCACAGCGCATCTGGTAATAATTGGCCGAATAATAACGCGACCAAAACAAACAGACGGTTCCCTCTTACAAATGCGAATAACTGTTTCTGCCGCTGTTTCTCTCTCTCTCATCAAAAGCAGCGTTTTTGTTTAAATACACACAGACGGTAAATACATCAATTGGATGAAGCCCTTGCAAATCGCGCGACGGCATCTCCGATCGGGTTGTGCTTTGAAGGGAAGCCTCATTTGTCCTCATTTTCCGGCAAAATCGCTCCGTAAACATAATTATGCAGCCCCATTTTGCTCTGATGGCTGTTTGCTCTAGAGGCGGGGGGAATGACGTTTCACTCAGGTGCCGCCGCCGCCGCCGCCGTCGGATTTTCGATGGCCGGGGGCGGCGGGGAACTGCGGGGCCGTGGAAGGGACGGGGATAATGGAGGGCGGGGTCGGGGAAGGATCGCCGGGGATCGGCCGTGAGGCAGCTCCGATGAGGATCTATGGAGGGATCTGCCGCTTAATGAACGCGCGCCCGGGCCGCTCGCAGCGCGCGCTTTAGAGGCGCGGGTGGAGGTGCGTAAATTATGCGTGCGGAGGGGCTCAGCGCGTCGTAATCTTTCCCGACGAGTCTTCGGTGACGTAATGCGACGGCTTCTTCGCCGCGTCTCCTCCTGCGTCGTCTGGGCGTCGCTTTAGCTGCCCACGTCGCCCCTATCTCAACTCCATTTCCATGTCATTCACAGTTTGTAATTTTAACAATTTATTTTGCTTGTGAATTGATTATTTTTTCCGCATAATGGTAATTCTCTTTTTGTCTCTTGACGCTTCAGCGAAATTTTGGTGCTATTTACATCAAAACTGATACAAACTTTGTATCAGATGTCCGTGTATTATGTGCAGGGTTATTTCTGATCTTGTTGAATTGTTTTGGCAGTGGTGATAAAATTCTGGAATTTGGAATTCTGGTAGTGAACTGGAGCAGTAGTTCAATGATACGTAATTGATATTTAGAGAGAATAGAGTACTTCACCATTATTTGAATGAATCTTTTTACACTGCCCATAGATATATACTATTTAGATATAAGAATATATACTGACATAAATACTCTATGAACTGCATTTTGAATACTTTTTCATTGTGTGGTTTGACAACTTCTATCAGTATTTCCAATTTATTACACTTGCTAACTCTCCCTTAGCGCGTTTCTCATTCGGCATTCGCAAAACGCATTTGTAATCTGCAATATTAACTGTATTAAAATAAAATAAAATTCAGAAATGACATGAACGCTCTACAGCTACAAAAATTTTAGTATCAATTGTGATTTAATAAGATTATTCAAAGATGTACCATCCGTACCTACAGCCTCGGTTAATTGGTTCTACTTGTTCTCTTCGCGTCCTATATCCACTCCGTCAGGGCATTACTTCCCAACCCACCGCATCTCGCATTGAGTTACCTGATACCTCCGTCACGGAAGCATGGCATGTCCCTAGCAGCCCCTCCGTCTGCCAGCCTCTCCTCTCCCCACACCCGTCCGCCGTGCCGTATCGCGGGGCGTCGTATCCATCACTCGGTTGGCGCGGAAGCCGTCGGATTAGGCCCAGCTCCGCCGCCTCCGCCTCCTTCGCTGCCGACGACGCACGTTAAAGCCGCATCCATAACGATTCTGATTACCATGTCTTAATTAGCCCCATTACAAGCGCGCGAAACCGTAATGCGATTCTGAGCCGCCGACGCTGACGCCGATGCTGGCGCTGGAGCGGGCGGTGTTGAAGTCGTTGGCGCCGTCGCGTCAGGCCCCCACGCTTCCTCGACCGGTTCTGAGGAGGGACTGCCTACAAAGAGGACCCCGCACCGCGTTCAGGAAGGGTTTACATACATTGAATTGCCAGGACGATGCACATATTTCAAGGAAGGCGTGGGTTTCATCAATCACGTGCCTTTGATGCGCAGTATGATCTGTTGAATATTTCCGAAAAAAAATTCGGTAAATTGCATCGCGAAGTTGAGCGCGTTTTTTTATTAGTTACTAAAATTAAATTTGGTACCCAATAACCTTGTTGTAAAGCGATGCGAGATAAATAAATGAATTTAAAAAAGATGAAAAATGTATAATGGTTCATCTATGCCATATTTTGTTACTAGAATATATTTATATCTCTTTGTTATAAAAGTAACAATTTGCACGTCAAGCCTATATTATGCTCAACTTTCGGAATAAAGTTCACAGAATAATGTACACTTTGGATAATCTAAAGACTACTTGAAATCTGCGATCTATGTTAACTTAACCGCTTGAAACTGCTCGTCTGCAGAGGCGAAAGTTCACATCCTCTAAATTTATCGGAGAGCAAACGACGCGGAACTAATAATGAGATTTTCATGTTTGCAAAGGTTATCGCATTCATCGGGTCATTTCGTAGTTCAGATTTGAAAGGCGTTCAACGACCTTAGAGTTTAATCTCTTACGTTACATGAATCATTCTCATTATACACGAGAGATAATTTATCATTTCTTACATAGTTGTATGTAAACGAGGAAACAGAGGAAATGTAAATATATTTTTTTGCCTGTGATTGTTCTCACTTCACGCGTATTTAATGCAAATGCTGAGAACATGCTTACAAATATGCATGTGAGAAGAATTACAGAATATTTTACTCTTGTTCAGCCTCTCTCCTTCTCAAACTGACTGCTTGTAGGCCCACCCCGTTTTTTGCTGTCACCTACTCCATCTGTTTCGTACTCATTTTATGAATATATTCGTGTATACTCAGATCTTTCACTGTATTTAATCTTCCCCGCGCCATTTCCACATTCCTTTGAATTTTCATTCTCAAAAACCATGTAAAATTCTCCATTCCAGCAGACTCCCAAACCCGAACTCATACATAACGTTCCCTTTTCGTTGCTCTCCCATCTCTCTTTCCAAGAATGCGGTGCGGTTTCCCACCCGGAAGCCCTGCTTCCGTCTCTACGGCAAAGCAAGCTCTTCCATCATTCTGCCACAGTTCACGTCTGCCAATCCATTCCTGGCCATTATCAGAGCTTCCCAAATGACGGCTCTTACACCCGTCAGCGCTGAACTAAACAGCAAACAGCTTGTTCTTCATGCTTGCACCTGCCTCTCGCCGGCCCCTTACCTGTTCCTTCGGTCGTTTATTCGTGTGGACCTGCCAATCCTTACTACGTTCTGGCCAGCGCACTAGCAATCTCTTCGTCCGTTCCTTCTAATGCCCCCGCCATCCCTTCGTCCGTACCTGCCAACGCCCCCGCCATCCCTTCGTCCGTACCTGCCAACGCCCCCGCCATCCCTTCGTCCGTACCTGCCAACGCCCCCGCCATCCCTTCGTCCGTACCTGCCAACGCCCCCGCCATCCCTTCGTCCCTTCCTGTCCCCGCAAGCCCATCCTCCGCGCCCGCCACCTCGGAAGCCCGTGTCGGCGGCAGGTAAACACGGACTGTGGCCGCGAAACCGCCGGCACCGGCCGCTGAGGGCGTTGTACAAATAAGGGCGGCGGGCGGAAAAATGTCAAGTAGCGTGTCCGGCAACGCGCGCGAGTGCGCGGGAGGGCCCTCGGGGCGTTTGCATCGAAAACGGGTCGCGCGCGGGCGAAGGAGGGAGGTGCGCGGGGAAGCGCGGTCGCCGGGGCCCGGGATGAAAGGGCCTTTCGCGTCGGGCGTGTGTCGGCCGCCTGCTCTCTGAGGCGCGGTGGCGATGCTGCGCCGAGGAGCGTGACGCGTGCTGATCCTGCGGCGGCGCCGAGATAGCTTGATGGCCGCGCAGGCGGATTGATAGATGTGGCGGAATCGCAGATATGTCTCGTCGCCGCTGACGCGTTTCTTGGCAGGAGCGATGCGGCCGCAGGGCTCGCCGCGCCGGGAGACTGAATTCACGGCTTTGAGGGAACAGCCTTTCACGAAAGTTGCGTGGGCAATCGGAAGAATACTAAGGCTTTAAACGTCTATATAAAGTAAACTTTTTTTATTTTCTTGACAGGTTTTAAAATTCTTGATACTTATTGTCAATTCTATTACCAATTGGGATTTTGATTTGCTCGGAAATTTGCGAGCTGAGCAAGTCCTCAGACGATTGATAGCATTTCATGCTTACTGCTAAAAAGCGCATGGGCTTGAACCAGACGAGAAGAGTTTGATAAGCCGTCGGGATAATTGAGGAAAGTTTGTAAATGATTTGAAAAATAATTAATGAAAGTTTGAATTAAGAAACATTAATAAATTTTTTGTGCTTGTGCTTGAACAATGAAGTTTATGCTTTTTCGAATTTTTAGTTTCCAGTTAATGTTTATGAACTCGATTCCTCCGCTTAGTCTCTATCTCATTCGTGGTGTTTTATACTGAACTCGTACTCTATACGTTTCACAGAGAAAGCGAAAACATGCTTCCCTCACGTTTGCTTTGAAGCTGGAACGCAGGCTTCAAAAGAAACAATGGTCGCAAACAACCATGACATTTCTGAGGCTGCCTTTTGAGAGAGTAAAGCAGAGTTGTGACGTTATAATATCACATATCCCGTTGCGTTCACATGAGTTTGTTCCCTTCACATCAGTTCGTTCCCAGCTTAATTTTTCTACCGTTACCACAGCTGTGGCTCATCCTACTGAACACTTTCTAGAGTGTTGTTTCACTTGCTACTGTTACAAATGTTTTCCGTTGATTCCTATTTTCCAGCTTATACATTGTTATCTGACCCATTATAATCTTCCAGTACTCCTCCCACGATTATCCTCTACATTGCTTGCGTACACGCCGCTTCAGGACCAATTCGTCCCTCTCAGTACATCTCGGCCGATTCCTCGCTGTTACGCGCAAGAATCCCCGATTGGATGATCATATCACGCCCTTGCCACCGTTGTCACAATCGTCCCTAACAACTGCTTGTAGTGTCCCCTTATCCGCACCGCCCACGCATCCCGCACCGCCCATGCCGCTCGCGCCGTCCAATCCGCCCGCGCACCGCCCACGCCGACCGCTTCCGTGCCGCCCGCGCCGCTGTCAGGGAACTCTGTTGTGGGTCGCCGCGTCGGGCGCGGCCTCCAATTAAAACTTGGCGCGGGGCGCGGCGCCTGGTGGCGGCGTCGCGATGCTCCGATAACGTTGTTTATTAAGGAAGCAGTTGGCGAATATCCGGGGCGGACCGCGTCGGCCGCCGACTCTCGATGCCAGCGCGCCCTCCCCCCTCCCCCCTCGCCCTACCCTCTGTCTACGACGCAGCGGCGCCGGGGGAGGAGGCGATCCGAAAACTTGCGTCGTTTCTCAACTTCGTAACAAGGTGGTGGCGTAGGCGGAACGGGGAGGCGGGGGCAGGGCGAGAAAGCGGCGCTTGTAGCGGGATTAATTGTGTGTACATGCGCTCCGCTCCGCGCATCTCCTCCGGAGACGTCAGAGCCCGCGCTGCCTTCCCTTTGTGAGTTCACCCCGGGTCTGCTCCTTGTTCGTCACCAGAATTTGGCCGTCCTCTCGTGTTATGGTAGATCGGATGAAAATTAGAAAGGATGGTTTTGCAAAAGGTACAGATGAAAGGAAAGGGCAAGAAGACAAACAAGCAGTTCCTTGGGTTAGGAGGTCTTGAAAAAATAATTCAATAAAGCCAAGAGAGTGCTAAAAGATGAAGGAAATGGAATGGTAGGAAAGAGAGGAACCCTAAATTATTTTGCAGATTATTTCTGTATCTTACCGGAATTTTTATCACCCTGGACTAGTCGCTCTCCATTCCTCTAACATGTTCACTGTATTTCTTTCTGGTCGTAACCACAGTTGGACAGTCAATCTCGTTATACTTCTCTCAATTGTTGTGTAATCTGTCCTTCCTTTTGAATGACCTTTCTCATTTACGCTGTCTTCTCTCCGGTACTTTTACCATTCCTGTCTCTTTCTAAATTTTCACCTTCCAACACATCATCCTTTCGCCATTTCGTTTCCTTCCATTCTGTCTGCGATCAAAGCTCTCCCCTCCCACAGTTCATACGACGCTATAAGTATCACCTTCCTCGTGCAATTTCCTCCTCGTGTGAACCGTTGCCGTTGCCGCCTCACACGTGCCATCGGTTCACACACTGAACTTCCTAAGCTGCGCACGTACGAGGCGGTGCACTATCTCGACGTCTCCAGCGCCCGCAGCCGTCGTTGCACTTTATGGCCTGGGTTTTGTATTACCTCGTTCTCTCATTATCGCAGTCGCGCTTGAAGAGATTGCGAGCTCTTTTTTATTTGCGCATGCAATATGCACATGCGCTTGCACGTGCAGATACATTACTAGAACCGTAGTAAACGTCAGCTTTGTCATTTTAAACAATTATTTTATGGGATGTATATTTTATAGGCAATCAAGTACTGTAATAACACTCTAAAATTTGCACCGGTTCGTATTGGTTTTATATTAATTATGGTAATGTGAAATACTATCCGATCAATAACATGACATAATGAGAGCGGTAAATGTATTTTGTGGAATATTTGTTTCTATTGCTATTTCAGAAAACCCTAAGTTTTTATTAAGTGTCATACAGCACTTCATGTTCTGAAATACACTATGACATCAGTAGCTACTACTTTGTGGCAGACTTACGACTTCAAATACTTCTATTTAATTGTATTAACAAACCTTCTCGTTGGATTAACGAACACTGACCTAATGTTCTTATTATGTACTGTAAAGTTATTTTCATTGAATAGTTTCGAGTTAACCTCAATATGCATTTCTCTGCTTGGAAGAGTACATTCCTTATGCAAAACAAAACCTATAATACTAGCACATACTTGTGCTTCACAAGTAGGAAGCCCCAAAATACTTCTTGCTTTCTCTGTGCGGAGCTTTGCTCGTCACTTCTTCCTGTCTATCCGGTGAGGCCCCTTCTCTTTTTTAAGCATTTTCTTCCTTCCCCGACTCCACTTACCCTTCCGCCACCATCCTTTTCCTCCCCGCTTTCCTGGCTTCCCCGTCGTTCCCCGCTTCCTCTTCTCGTTGTACTCCCTCGTTCCGTTCCCCGCTTCGCCCTTCCGTTCCCCGCTTCGCCCTTCCGTTCCCCGCTTCGCCCTTCCGTTCCCCGCTTCGCCCTTCCGTTCCCCGCTTTGCCCTTCCGTTCCCCGCTTTGCCCTTCCGTTCCCCGCTTTGCCCTTCCGTTCCCCGCTTTGCCCTTCCGTTCCCCGCTTTGCCCTTCCGTTCCCCGCTTTGCCCTTCCGTTCCCCGCTTTGCCCTTCCGTTCCCCGCTTTGCCCTTCCGTTCCCCGCTTTGCCCTTCCGTTCCCCGCTTTGCCCTTCCGTTCCCCGCGTCGCCCTTCCGTTCCCCGCGTCGCCCTTCCGTTCCCCGCGTCGCCCTTCCGTTCCCCGCGTCGCCCTTCCGTTCCCCGCGTCGCCCTTCCGTTCCCCGCGTCGCCCTTCCGTTCCCCGCGTCGCCCTTCCGTTCCCCGCGTCGCCCTTCCGTTCCCCGCGTCGTCCTTCCGTTCCCCGCGTCGTCCTTCCGTTCCCCGCTTTGCCCTTCCGTTCCCCGCGTCGCCCTTCCGTTCCCCGCGTCGCCCTTCCGTTCCCCGCGTCGCCCTTCCGTTCCCCGCGTCGCCCTTCCGTTCCCCGCGTCGCCCTTCCGTTCCCCGCGTCGTCCTTCCGTTCCCCGCGTCGTCCTTCCGTTCCCCGCGTCGCCCTTTTGATCTCCGCCTCGCTCTTCCGTTCGCCGTTCGGTTTCGCGCTTCCTCCCTCTGCCCCCTGTCCCCCCCCCGTCCCACGCTTTCCCCTACCGTCCCCGCCACTGCTTCCCTCTCCACCTCTACAGCCGCGCCGCACTGCGCCGTGGCTCCGGCGGAAGCGGTGGCAGAGGCGGGCGGCGGCTGACCGCGCGGCGCCAGGACGGCGTGGCGTGCTTGGCGAGGCTGCGCATTCTAACGCGCGCGCTGGTGGTGGCCAACTTCGCCCGCTAACTCTCCCCCCCTCTCTCTCTCTCCCTCCCTCCCCCGCCGCACTCTTCTGAGGCGGGGGCCTCGTGCTTCGCTGAGTCGGCTCGCCGCTTGACAACTCTCCGCCTGCGGGCCCCAGGCATCCCAAACAGTGTATTAGCAGGAACGCAGCTAGAGTCGTGCGCCTAAGTTCTCAAAATAGGGAAGAATAATGTTTTTTGAATTAGTGAGTTGAAGCGCTTGGTGAAGAAGTCATTTATTTACTGAATTATAAGTAAAATGTATTAATCTCCTTTTTGTCCGTTTCTTTCATTTTCTGCAAGATCTCGTGCATGAATTTGGAATTTCATTTTATATTTCATAGTCTTTGTGTCTAGAAACAAACACCAAACGAGAATGCTGTTTTCCTTGATAAAAACAACTTAATTGATTCAGTAATATCAGATTCAAGAAAATGTAATATATTTTTATTTAATGTGTTTTTTTATGCAATAGAATACTTGCTTATGTATTCTAAATATAATTGCTAATAATTCAGAAATCATTTCTGTTTAAATGAATAAGAAGTCTACATTTAATTCAGGGGAAAATGTGAAAAATAACCCAATTTCTATAACTAACATGCTGGCAAGATCCCAAATTCCTACCTGCGACGCTGCGGGAGCTGTCAAGCACGAGCTAACATGGTGACGCGGACGTATAATAACCCTGGTGACGGTTGGGCGATGGTGAATGGGAAGCGGTGCGCTTCTTATGCTCGCCCCGTCCGTTGCAGAATGGAACATCGCAGGGCAGAAGCGGCCCTCGCAGAAGGTCCCTCCCAAGCCCTCTTTCCCGCAAGGCTCCGGCGACGACGGGTCCGTTCCGAGCTCCCTGGTGATTCCGCCCACGAAGCACATGGACGGGGAGCCCGAGAAGGACATCCACAAGAACGTGCTGAGCAACAGGGTGGGCCCCGCGGAAACGAAGGATGATGACGACGTAGACGCCGACGGAGAAGATGAAGACGAATATGAAAGTGGGAGAAGAGGAGGTAGAGAAAGAGGATTTTACGAAGTTCCATCGGACGTGGAGCTGGCGGTGGACGAGACGCTGAAGCTGATGGCTGGGGAGATCCGATCACGCGTCGCGCGAGCGAGGCGCGTGTCCCGCCCTCCCACAGCCATGCCCCCACCCAGCAACGCCGCCGCCGCCAACGCCAACCTCTCCGCCGGCGCCAGCAACGCCTCGGTCGCCGCGCCCGTCCGCCAGGAAGCGCCTCCGGTGCCCGTCCCCGCCCCTGCCCCCGCCCCACTGCCCGTCGACCTGCCGCCGGGCGTGGCGCTGGAGTGGCCGCAGCTGTCCGAGTTCTCGGAGAACGCGCTGCGCCTGCTCACCAACCGGCTGAACGCGGACCTGCTGCGTCGCCAGTCGCAGACGACGCAGCAGGAGGGCCGCAAGCTGGAGCGGGAGCGCGACATGCTGTCCGCCAGCCGCGACATGCTGCGCGCCGACACGCGGCGCTCGCAGGCGGAGCGCGAGCGCCTGGTGAGCGAGGCGCAGAAGATCGAGATCGAGCGCGACATGCTCTCCTCGCAGATCATCGGCCGCCGCAGGAAGAGGGCGCTGCCGCCGGCGCTGGGCGGCCAGCCGCTGACGGCGGACGAGGAGGCGGTGCTGGCGTCGGTGCTTCGCGAGCTGCGGCGAAGCGAAAGAGAGATCGCTGTTGCGGCCGATGATGACCAGGAAGAACCAGTAGACCTGAAGGAGCTCGCATCCGATGACACAGCCGAAGATGAGCAGCAGTTTGCAGAGAAAACTGCATCACTTTTGTCTCGCTTTCTCAGCAGAAACGGTCGCCGAAAAGAACTTTCGGCGTCCGGAGATGCAGATGGGCAGTTCGCTAGTGCAGATAGTTTCGAAGCCGCCTCTCTCTCGCCTTCCCATATACGCAGGCGCAGAGACCTCTTGCATGACGAGGATGCGGATATCCAGCCGGAACCGGAAGCCGAAACACCATTTGCTGAAACACCGCGATTTCCTCGCTTTCTGAACCGTGGTTTGGAAGCCGCCTCTGTTCCCGAAGCCTGGGATGTGGATGTTGTGCGCTCTTCCCGGCTGCTGCGCCGCCGGCGCGCCATCGCCTCCGCCTCCTCCGAGCAGGGCGTGGGCGTGGGCGTGGGCGTGGGGCGGCCGTACTTCCTGCTGGGCGGCAAGCCGTTCGTGTCGGGCGCGGGCTTCCACCTGAGCCGGCTGCCGCTGCGCGCCGGGGCCAGCTGGGCGTTCGGGGAGCAACCGGGGGCGGCGCTGGAGCCGCTGGGCTACGTGCCGGTGGCGCAGCTGCGGCGCGCGGCGGCGGCGCGGGCGGCGGCGGCCGCGGCGCTGTGGCGGCTGGGCGGCGCGGGCGTGGCGCGGCCCGCGGCGCTCCGGGCCGTGCTGGTGGCGCGCGCGGTGCCCGGGGCGGCCGCCGCCGGCCTCGGCCGCGCTCGCCTCGCCCCGCGTTTGCCCCGGCGCCGCGCGACCCTCGTGGCCAACACGAGCCCCCTGGCGGCGCCCGCGAGGCCCACCGCCGCCGCCAACGCTGCCAGCCGCAGGCAGTAGTCGCGGCCTTTCTGCCAGTGGATACGCCATACACGTAAAATGTCAGACTCGCCGGTAAATGGTAGAGGTGCTTTGTCTGCTCTCGTTCATGATTTTCAGTACACTTCCAATTCAAATATTTATAAATTTTCTTTTAAAATTACAGGTCGCTTAAAAAAATATATTATACACTAAAATGTCCAATTCAAGTTAATTTATGAGGTGTATTAATATAAATTTCATTAAAATATTATTAACTGTTAGAATAATTAGGATTTGTAGGAATTATTAGGAGTACGTTGTAAGAAGTAAAAATTCTCACATTTTAACATAATCGTACAGTGTCTTGAATGCTTATTATACACGAATCTTGAACAAACGCTACCTGTTTTTGCTGATGGTCAAATTGGAAGAAAATTCCAATTTTATGGCGTAAAGTGCAATTCCATTTCTATTACATTACAAATCACTCTTTATGACTAATTTACTTACAGTATTTATTATTTCTTTGATTTTTTATAATTTATTTGATTTATTTATTATTTCTTTGATTGAATTATTATTTATCTGTTTTAATTATTATTTATCTGTTTTAATTATTATTTCTTTGATTTTTTATAATTTATTTGATTTTTATAATTTATTTTATTTATTTTATTTATTGTATTTATTTATTTTAATGTTATTTTATTTCTAAAAATGTATGAATGTTGAATAAGTGTGTCAAATTTAAACTACAGGTAAAGAGGGAAAATATTAGGTTTTCTTGATGAATACATCAAAACAGCTGCAAAAAAAAAAGCATTCAGTTGGGAGGCTATTGAGGACATGACTGAACAAAAGGTACATAAAGGTTCGACAGTGTGCGGGCGTGTCTCTCCCGCGAGGGGCGCTGCTGTGCACTGCATTCCGTCGCTCCGGAGCCCGAGCCCCAACCCCGAGCTCCGGGCCGCCGGGCGCGGAGCGGGTCAGTACGGTCGGTAATGGGCTTTGCATTATTTATTGCTATATTTTATACATCACACACTTCCTTCTCCTTTTCTGAAGTAAAAGGGAACGGAAGTGACGGGCCGTCGTGTAAAATTGGAGAACAAATGGTAGGTTGTCTGTTTTCTTGTTTATTCCCTCTGTTAGTGAAGATGAAGGGTGCTCCAAGGTACGATTTGTCAAAAATTGAAAGAGGAAATATGTACTTGAATGAGTTTTACGGAAATAAATATTTTTTTCTAATATTTTGTGTCGTTTCTTTTCTTTGTTCACATTTCTATTATCCCAAGATTTCCTTACATTTAATTATTAAATCCATTCAAAATTTAATTTGTTTTATGCCAGTCTCTGTCTTGTAATTGAAAGTTGTAATAAGAGAGTGGCTCAGTTTCTATAAAAGAGATAAACAACTTTTTTTGGCTCGAAGTTTAGGGAAGAGCACAGCGTGATTTTTGTGACGCAGTCTTGCCCTTTATGAATATTTTATTCCCTGTTTTGCCGCAGCGGGCCTCAAACCTCGGGCAACCACGCTGTTGCTGCTGCTAATAGGGACAGTATGAGCGCGTGGGAAGAGAGAGGGGGCGCGAGGCGGGGTGAGGCGGGATTCGCCGGGGGCCGGCGAGGAGCGCAAACTCACAGCGGAGTTTGCGGACGCCCCGCCCCCTCCCCGCCCCCGCGCGGCTACTGCTGTCTCGGGGAAACAGGAGAAACGCGGAGCGGCGGTAGCGTGGGCGGCGTCGCTTGCCCCTTATCTCGGGCGACGCCGACACGGGTGCCTGTTCCCTGGACGCCTTCACCTGTCCCGCGCGGAGTCTCCCGGCGCCCCGCCCCACCCCTCGCCCCACCCCTCGCCACGCCCGCGCCCCCTCCCCGCCTCTTAATAACGCTGCGGCGGTGGCGGCCGCAGGGGGCGGCGGCGGGGGCGGAGAGCGGATTTACGAGCCGCCGGCTCCCTCCCCCTGGGGATAAATCTGCTCCCACCTCCCGCGGCCCGCCACGTCCCCTTGCCTGCCGCCCGCTCGCCGCCGCCACGCTCCTGTCGGTCCACGCGGCGGGACAGCGCCGTCGTAGTAAATTCGCCTCCGTCCCCCAACCCTTCCGCCCCGCCCCTTACTCCCCGCCCCCCCTCCGGCCCGGCCCGCGGTTGATTAGCTTCCCGGCCGACCTGCAGCCGCCGCCGCCACAGCGTCCGCCTTCGCCTCGCAACCGCCCGCCACCGGAGCTCCCGTTCGCCGACAAGCCCCACACTCTGAGTAATGCCGTGGGTCCAGGCGCCGCCCGGGATCTATCGGCTTGGGCGGCGAAGCCCCCGGCCGTCGCCCAGCCGCCCACGCCCGTCCGCTGGTGGCTGACCGACCTGCCGGCCGGCCGGCGCGGCTGCGTGTCTGCTCGGTCATTTCCCACACCCCCGCTTCCTCCGACCCGCTCCTTTTCTTTTTGCGCTGTTTTTTCACGGGCCTTCCCGGGCTGATTGTTCGACGGGAATTTCTCGCTGCTTTCCGTGGGTTCTGTTCTGGAACTGTACTATGTTTTTCTGTTCAGTTTCTTAAGAAGATAGTACACGAACTTTGGAGAAATACTAGTAAGAAATAATTTAAAAAAAATATAACTGAGAAAACATAAAACCTCCTTTTTCTCAGTTCATATACACTAGAGTGAAATGTCATTAAATTTATGTCGAAATTTGTTAATGCATTTATCTGATTAGGTGTTTTCGATGACTAGTGTCTACCATCTGTGCTGCCTCGACGCCAGAATTGGACCTTCATCTTAACGTCCTTTGGTAGAATTCGGTCTCAGCCGACATATATAACTAAGTTATCAAAAGTCAACGACCACATCTACTTAAATCATTTAATTCACCACCAACTATTCGTAACCAACCGAGCAATTTTCATGTCGCATAATGAGAAACAAATGTCTCTTTCGAATGCGCCGGATGCCTCCATTTATTGAAGCACGAGCGACTTCCTCCGAGTGATACTCGGTGTGTTTCCCGTGTCACATGCCGAAGTTGAACAGCCAGTCTCGCCTGCTCCGGCCGGCGCGAAATGTTTTCGTTTTGGCGTTTTCGAAAACGTTGGTGGCGCCGTAGCGCGAAAGAAGCACGCGCGCGGGGTCAGGGCGTTCCCAGGGAGCGCGCTGGCGGGCGGGAGATTCCGCGAAGTGCCGTCCGGCGGCGCTGCTGTCTGCGCACGAGAACGCGAGTTTCCCACCTCGCGGGGCATTGTGTTATAATATGCCCTGCGACTCTTAAATCGCTAGTAGAGTAGCAGTGGCAGCGTGAGTTACCTTCGCGTGAGAACAGTAACATTCTTGCTGAGAATTAATTTAAAAGTTGCTGTTCAAAAATTAAATGGAAATTTGTGTTTGTATGCGGTGTTCCGGCGGCGTGAGATATTTTGATGTAAAGAGTTCGTTGCTGTAAGATACTTTGTAAATGCAAACGTGCAATTTTGTAATTTCCTCGTAAATGTTTCTTCTTTTGCATTAAAATATTTAAATATTTACTTTCATTGCCTGTAAAGCTAGCTTTCACTTGTCCATTTTAAAAAATCTAGTTTTTATTTTCAATTATTTCGCCTAGTGAAGGCAAATGTACTGATTATTATACACTCGATTAGTAACTATAAGCCTTAAAATGTTAATTGAAGGAAAATTGTCCACACACATCAACTGAGAAAATTGAAAGAAATTTTAAGTCTGTTGAGGTATTCTTTCCGCGAAGTGAAGCGGTCAATGGAAGTTAAAATTTTCACACACAAATATAAAGACATGGTAGGGAAATAATATAGTTTTGGTAACATCAGTAGTTTATGTATTGTCATGAATATCAACTGACAATCAAAATAATCGATCACATTCATATGGCCTCCATTTCCCTTATTCTCCACAGGTCAGTCACAACTTCACCCTCTTGTTTTTCCGTCGTATCTCGTCGCCTCTTTATTTTCCGTGGATACGGTCCCCCTCGCCTCGCCTCCCCGCCCCTCCCCTCCCCGCCCCTTTCCGCCCCTTCCCGCTCCGCTCCACGCCCCGCCGCCGCGGGGAGGCTGGAGCTTGTTACCTGCGCCCCGTGCTTCCGCGCGAGGGAAGAAAAGTAATATTATTTCTCCGCAACGCAATTGCCGTGGGCAGGAAGCCCTTAGCGCTCGCTCGCTAATTCCCCCTCCGGCGGCGCTCTTCAAATGGCAGAGTGCGCCCACAGCGCGCCTCTCTGCGCCCCTCTGCGTCGCATTATGAGTGCGGTGCTTTCAGGAAGGAATACGTTTAAGTCTCTTGTACACGTGTACAGGTTTTGAACCCATTGACTCCTAACGTTTCGTGATTTTAATTTGACCATATGTCATATGAAATAATTTTTTAACTGTACATGGTTTTTACACTCCTGGACTCTGTTGAAGAGTTGAGAAAGATCCAAAGAACTGATTGAAACGTTATAAAATGAAATGTATTGTTGGTGATACCGCAACATCTGTCAAGTCAACATAAGGTCAGATAAAAAACTCAATTTGTTCTTTTATTTCTCACTCGTAGGACCCATAACCATTCTTATGGCGGCACTGCCGTGGGTTGTAGAAGGGCAAGTCAGACGTTTTAGTCCAGTTATTGCCTATTCTTTCCTTTCGTCTTTCTCGTGCTTCTCGTAGTTTCGTCAAAATTTAAAAAATATAAGAAACAGTTGAATCTTACAATAGACACATTTTCAGTTAACAATATTGCAATAGTTGAATAATATACCAACAAATAATACCATCCTCTTCCATTTATTTGCAGTCTTCTCTGAAAGGCATCCATCCATAGATATTCTCGTTCATTGCATTCTATTGGTTTTGCTTGTTCTATTTCAGCTTTTCGATTGAATTCTACACCTTATTTTCAATCAATTTTGTATGTATTGTGTTGTTAATACTTTCATAAAAAATTGTATGTCAAGTCACGACATTATTATATAAAATAAATTCATGAATTATTTTAATAGTTTAGCTAGAAAATTTGAGATTCAGTTGACATCATTATTTGCCAAGTAATGTTTATTCTTTCCTTATATGTTTTGTTATATCAAACCTTATTTCTGAAAATAATAGTGTGCATTTCATTCAGTAATCATTGCACAAATTCCTTGGCCAGTCAAAACGTTGCTTATGAGAATGTCGAAGTTACCGCATTATGCTACTTGGTCCACATCAGCAGTGCTAACATTAACGTCACGAATGACATTCGCTCCGCTAACGCACTGCACTCAGCGCCGCCGGTGGTAGGACAAAAAAAAAATCCTCTATCGCCGCGCAGGCAAATGGACGCCGTGGCGCCCGTGGAGTTGGTGGCGCGTCTTCTATGTGCTCCAACGGAAGAGCATTTTTGCAGATGAAGGCGTTTGATACGCGGCTGACGGCGGTCGTATATCACAGCGCTCGGGCGCTCTTCGCACCCCGTGCGTCCCTGGCACCTAGCGCCGCGCCTGAGCGAGGCGGGCTCGTTTCGCCTCCACTCCCCACCTCTGCACCTGCCCCTGCCCCTGCCCCTGCCCCTGTCCCTCCCGCCGACCTCCACTCTCTGCTCTCGTTCCCCGTTTCCTCGCAGTTTGTCCTCTCGCGCCTGCCTGCACTAGAAAGTAGACCGAAGACTGGTTCATCTTTGCGGTCTCTACTGTGCGCATTATTTGTCTCAGCTGCCACAGCCGGCTTCTGTTCTTAGAGGCGAATTACCTCTATCTTTCTTCGTTATTTTCTAAACTTGTGCAGAAGTGCCCTTCTGTGTATCTCGATATCTATGTATCAAATATAGGTTTATTGGGAATTCGACGTACTAGGCTTGGATATTTCCTGATCAAAACCTTCCCATTCCCTTCCTATCACGCTTGTTTTCTCTCATACATTGGTCAGATTAACTGCGTTGACAAGCGTTGTCATTAGCCACATGTTTCTCTGCCTTCTCACTTCTTTCTTTTTTCTCAGTTGCTTTTTTAATTCCGATTCGTGGCGATTCATTCGCTTCCACTTAGAGTATGATAATCGGAGTATCACTCTTGGAGCCTGACGAAATGGATGCCTATGGATGGCGGAATCGATGACGGTGCGCTATCGATTATCGAGGATATATCCTCGAGAGTCGTTCCGCTTTCGGGCGGAAGCGAAAGAAGATGAAAGCGATCGACAGGAACTCATTTGCTGTCGTTCCTGTCAATTAAGACGTCTCACGCCAGACGCCGAAGCTGGATGCAAAGTGGAATTGATGGATTGTGGTGAGGTTTCAGAACAGATTCGTATTCTTGATAGCAAGCTTTCAGGGAATCTTTTTTCCTTCTGAGAGAAGATTTCTGAAGATCCCAAGGATGTTAAAACTGTAAGCCATACAAAGCCGATAAAATTATATGTCGTACTAGAATTTGTCCATATATAGGTATTAATATATTATCTTAAAGATAATCATCTCAATGTTGTTGGAAGATTGAAGTTAATTTAATTCTAGGATTCAAAAATTTTTGGAAGAGTATGTGCGATGTGCCATCTATTTCCCAACATCATTTTATTGTTGCAATCCAGTCGGTTGTGTGGTGGATATTACAATATTAAAGCATTTTATTTGATTACGATGTTCATTCTATGTAACTGGAAGCTGAAGGTGTATTTTGCGGCTTATCGGAAAGAGGTAGATCATCGTAACTACAACTTTTGTGGGGTGTTAAATCCTCGATAACAGCGAACGCTGGAAACTGTATTGTGACTTATGTGGACAGATTTTTAGGCCCATGAAACGTTGACCATGGTATTTACGTCAACCTTCCATTATCGCCCGACTCATCCTTTTTTCCTTTTTCGGTTTGTTCCCTTCCTGCGCTTGTCCATCGACCTCTTCCCGCTTTACTCTTTTTATCAAGTTGTTCTAGAGGTTTCCACACATTTGGTAAATAAGTGTGGTTTAAACCATACAACATTTAAAGTATTGGACGAGTTGTAAGAATAAAACAAATTAAAACAATAATATGAATTAATCGTGTGCAGTAGAACAAAATGTTATATTCAAATGCAGTTTTTTTGCTATACACATTGATAGCGCACTCATATGTAGAGTCACGCTACTTTATACCGTGTTTAAATGATAAATCATTTTAACTAGTTCATTTACTCATGATGTTAACTTCAGCTGACACTTTAGTAATATATCGTACCTTTCCAGCATCGTGGAAATATTTTAAAATATTGTTGTTTCTAATTTTCTGTGAATAAGGGTAATACTAATGGTTTCTTTTTCTTTCAGGTATGTGCTGTTTGGATGTATATTATCGGCGTTCAAGAATCTCAGACCTGCCAGTGAGGGAGTACACACAAAATATTTTGAAATTATCAAGTTAAACATTACATTAATATTATTTTCATATTGTTTAATAACTCCATTCTTGCGAATAAAATAGTTACCTTTGAAGTAGATTCCTCAATGTATAATCTAAACTATAGATTACAAGTAGAGCGTGTTGCAAAGGGATGCCTTAGATTATGTTTAACGTAACTTTAGATCAGTTTAATTTGATAACAACGTGAAAAATATAATTGACACGTTTGAAAATATTTTACAACCATATGAATACAATTTGTGTTAGTGGTAGGTGTCCATATCATTTAAAGATACCGACTCTTTAAATGTAGTGAAATTGAATGATATATGATAAATATCTTAAATTAAAGATGATATATGATACGGGATTAAACGGTATGCATATATGGTTAAGATTTGCTAGTAAGATTTGATATTAATTGGTTTGGAAGTGACATTTTACAGTTCAACTTCTGGGGTACAACCTACTATAGTTCCATAGTCATTGTTTGGATTTACGCCAGTCAAGTGTGGTTATTGCGGGAGTGAGATATTGCGGGATATATTTACAGGCCATTATATCATTCACTATAACACAAGTCTTTGTTGTTAGAAGCTATTGCCTGCACACCAATATATAGTATTAACAGATTAGAAATGTAGATCCGTACATGGACGTGAGACGATGCTTTGCAGGCTATCAGCAATGAAACCACTTCGTCAGTGTAGCTCTGAAGAAGGCCACAGCAAGATTTCTCAGCACAATTGACCGAGACACGGCTCATCCCGGATAGCCAAGAATGTATATAAAGAAACTTAAATGGAGAGAATCCTACCCATTTTGCTAGAAATACAGTTTTCGTCTTGTTTGAAAAACACGAAACGCTACCAAGTTACGTTCTGCTCAGACATGCAAACTCTTCTATGTTGATAGACGTATTCTCATTGTTAATCTAAATGGCGATGCACTCAGTCGTTACGAAGTTCCAACGGAGACGCGGCCGTGTGTCCTACGCGAACGCAGCGAATGGGAAACAAACGTGGCTCTTTGTGACGCCGCTAAAGTCGACTGCAGTTGATGACAGCGTTTGTGGCGCTGACAGAGGAACCGAGGGTCGTTTCGCAGGTTATCGCTGTGTGAATCAAACATAACGTCACAATCAAACTTTGTGCCCGTGCCCGGCGAGCGCGGTAACGAGGTGTTACCGCGTCGCATAACACGGAACGAGTGTTGGCGCACTTCCCCCTTCAACGCCTCTTGTCATTCGTTCGTCTTCTGGCCTGCTTAATTACCTATCCGCGAATATGAGGTCGTGTGAAACCAGAAAATAATTGTGAAGATCCGAAACCGTTTTTTTAAAATGGAATTAGTGATGAGATTTTGTATGCCCTGTTACAAAAATTAGAAAACAAATCTCAAAAGTAACCAAGATCATTTAATAGGAGGGAAATTATTTACCAACATTCAGTGAAACTTGATAAGAGTTGCAACAAAAGTTATAACGTGATGGAAAAAGATAGTATTGTTAAGTGTTTTCCATTTGAGTTTAACATTGGGCATTTCCAAGTGGGATATTTCAAAATGGTCGTAAAGGAAACCAGAGAAATAAGTCGCAGAGAAATTCCATGACGTAGAGAGTTGTCGTATACCAAAGCATCGACTAAGAGCCTGTGGACACGCACAAACTCTTGCGTCACTAAAGATAAATATCAGATCACGATATTTCACCCCATTTCCTTCAGGGTGACCCAAGGGTCCTTTCGGGTCTTCAGTAAACGTCGCTATAATCAAAGTGATATCAAATTGTGCCTAATCCTTTCCCTAACTAGTCGCATAAGCAAAAAATGCGAATCGAAGTTAGAATGTAGTTGAAATAAATACCATATGGGCTATCGGAACAATTTTCATTATCGTACAGTTTCACAAGATGAACGATGTACAGATTATAGCCTGAACAGGGAACGTTAAGTGGTCAAGTCATTGTTATTAAAATTAAAAGTAAGCATTATCTATGTTCCGAAATTTACAACTGTGGATCTCATGCCTGATTCGTATTACGTTAACACAATTGACGTAATTTTCTTGCAATGATCTCTCTCTAAATAAATACAAGCAACATTTTTGTTGATTTAGAAACAGCGCCCATTTCATTTCCCTAACAATCGACAGGTTTGTAGGGAACCATAGGATCAGAAGCTCTGGTACCAAACTGTTTCTGTTCGGCACAATTGCCAAACTTTGTCTCCTCCTCCCCTAACGAGAAACTCGCGAGGTCCGAGACTTCAGACGCTCGCGGCGACAGTGGCGACTCCCACGCCAAGTTTTGACACCTGTCCGGGACGTGGCTGGCGGCGACAGGCTCGAAGACCTTGCGGTGTTGCCTTCCGCCGCGAGTGGCGCTGGCGTCGACGGCATCACCCGAGCACCGCCGACACTTGTAGCCCCCAGAGCGTCCCCGGATATTGTTCCGTTTGATGGCGACGCAGATGCGGGCGACAGCGGCATTAGCTCCCGCTCGCTCGGCGGGGGCGGCGGCCTCGAGAGCCTCAGTCGTGGGCGTGGAGGGCCGCCGCGCATTGTCTCTGCGAAGCCGCCCGATGCGACGCCGGGGGAGCAGGTAGAGTGGACGCGCGCACAATGGAAACTGCCTTAAGCACTAGTTCGAGAGCGATAAAGAAAATGCTCTTTACTCGGATTTAAATGTAGTGTCACTTCAAGGTCCGAGCGGGGAGGAGAGGCATCTATTTTTCGACTTACATTTTTGGTATTGAATCTCCCGGTTGGATGACTTTATCACCCTCTCCTTCCAGTCTTTGAAGGGACACTATATTTCTATCTGAGTAGAGGAAATTGAAGAGAATACTTATATTTTTGACAACACTCCCACACACATTTCGTGCATTTACAGTACAAACCGTTTATGTTTAAAAATATTACTTTTATGTAAATTTTGCAATATTTAGTCTTCCGTTTATCATGGTTAGTTAATTTAATGAAAGCAAGCACAATCATTTTGTGTCTCTTTTTTCTCTATATTTGCGTTTTATCCAGTCATGAGAAATACAAACTGTCACGACCCTAGTTTAGAGCCCATTATTGGAATTTTGATGTACGTTCACTGTATTGTAGGCATTTCATTGAACAGTATAATATAAGATAACATTACATGTTTCAAGAATTGGGAACTTCTATTAAGAAGGAGGTTTACTTAAGATTTTTCTTCAATTTTAGCGTTTGTGCGCCAATTTGTGAGATGTTTCTGGAATGACGTTCGGGCCGTTGGCAAGGGGATGCAAGGCATACATTTTGAATACTGCTACGAGGGAAATATTTGATTTATTCAATTGGAACATCATAGTAAATTTATTTTAATAATTTTAATCATTTCTTACAATTTCAATTAATTTTTAATTATGCGTCGTTTCTTTCAAAGAACGGTATTTATTTTAGTCGATCTTTGTAGTGGATATATGAATGTTAATTACGGATTTGCTAAAACCCATTGTGGTTTTAATGAAAATATTGAAATTTTTTTGGAAAAAAGCACGGGATTAACTAAAATAATGAATTTTTCTTCCACTATTTAGTTCGTGTAATTGGAAAACTCCCGTCTGACATATACGTGCCATATAATAGAAATTCTGTTAGTGGAAAGAACCCCTGAGGATGTATACATACCGGTACTGCGGGTTGCATCCACCGTTTTTGCTTTCTGCTACTATTAGACGGCTCAATAATAGGTGGTTCCCAGTAACATTAATGCAAGATAATTTTGAAAATAAAAATAGGACCCTGTTTCATAAATAGTATTCACGAAAGAGCATTTTTGTGGCAATAGAACGACGGCAAATTTCCAAAATTAAGATAATATTTCGATATTTCAATGGAATAAAGATGTAATGACTGATACATGTATTATTTAGAATGTAGGAAGGACAGAGAGTGTATGCTAATAGCCAATTACCTAATAAAAGCCTTAATAGAGCTCAGTCTTTCAATACTTCAAATTGGTTTTATACATAGCTACCTCTCTCTTCATCCAGTCGCATTAACACACAGTATACCTGCCTGCATAAATACGCGATTACGTTTCTCTATAAACAGAGACAGTCCGCATTACATACGCTACTCGGTTATTACCGACAGCGTCTACAAAGCTGTTTCCGGGAACACGAAGATTTCCTACGGAATAAACGCATCGATTTCTACGCCATTACCATAATGACGTCATAAACAGGGAAGCGCACGTAAACATAAAACGCGCAGCGCACCTCGGCGCGGCCTCCGGCTGCCGCGAACGCGCGCGCTTACTTATCAGCGCTCCGTCAAAGGGAGAGCGCACGCACGCACGCACGCACGCGCGCGCGCGCGCCGCATCAATGTTGCAAATGTTCTAATAATTTATTCGTACGTGATGTAACGCTCATTCAAAATTGATGGCGCTTCCAGCGCGCGAGACGATAATGTATGCGCGGATTATGCAGCTCGGTGATAACCGCAGAACGAGGCCGCCGCTCCGGTTTTGCATTGAACCTACCGCGCGCGCGCGTGCCGTGAAGGAACGGATCGCCGAGAACGGTTCATCGCCGGTGCAAGGAGCGCCGCACGTGCGTGTAGGTCGTACCTATTGTGACGGTGCAGCGCTCGGTCCTCGGCTCCTTTGCGACAGATGAGGTGTGGGTGGCCGAATTCGCAAAGTTGTTGAATAGTTTACATTCACCGTTTGTTGTAGAGTAGAGGAGCTTGTTTTCAAAGATAAATGTTTACTTTTGACTTTATGAAATGTAATATCAAGTGACCACCACATTGAATTGCACGCTTCCTGATATTGATATAATAGGTTTTAAATATTCCGTTATTGGACCTCTGTTGCGAAAGTGTTCTTTCTTCGTGAATAGCAAAACTATTTGGTTTGATAGCTTCTTAAAGGAGACTACGAAATGCATATAATGCTGGAGACGACAATGTAAGCGCGGCTTATGCAGGTCGTTGATTATCGCAGAACAAAGCCACTCGTTGTGCAGTGAACTTGAGCGCGCCGCCGTGAACGAATGGTTATAGAGTGGGGTTCGTCACTATCGGAAGGAGAATGTTCTTGCCCTTGTCTCGCAGGTACCCCATACAATTTTGCCTGCTCAGTGATTTGTTAGCTGATCTAAGATTTTCTTACTTTAAAAATGTAAACGTTTGCAATCTTCCAAGCTGTGCGATAGTTGCCTTTACGAACTTCTCGTAACTGGTCCTTACATACAAGGCAAACAGCTTTTCACAATATTTATGTTTCCTGACAATGACACATTTGTATTTTCAAGCCTTCTGAATTCAGTGTTAAGTAATTTCACTCGTCGAATATTTTACAATAATGCAAAGAGTAATCATCTTTTAAATTGTACTATAATCATGATTACATGATTATTATAATAGCTTTTAGTGTAACATCCAGAGTAGATATATTAATGCATGCAATATCTAGAGTAGCAATATTGATGCGACGACATTGTTGTGGTTTGGTGAACACACACAGTAGGTAGTTGGTAGTTGGTAATCATGTACGTAACAATTGTTCACCAAAGACATCGTAGTGATTGAAGTGTAAGTATTAAATAGTTCAATATTGTCAGGTTTTGTAAACTCTGTATTAATTTAAAATGTTCAGTTAATATTTTGCACATGCTCGCATATCTCATGCTCGTTTATTCCTATTGCACAAAATGTCATACAGTGAATGTACTGCATACATGATTTTCATTTTTTCTTACCATTTGCAACGTTTCAACATTATTCATTCCATGAACGAATTAAAAATTCACAAGATTCTGTACCCAAGTCCGTTGACGTACATTTGTAGGTTTTAGGGAAATCAGAAATTATAACAGGTTTCATATTTTAAAACTAACAATATAGTGAATGACTTATGTCACACACCTAACAAACAAAAACGTTCTTATCTAAATTTAAAGTGGTTTGAAAGTCCTTATTGCACTATCCCTTTCAAGAGTTTCTGAAGTTTCATGAAATTTAATATTCTCAAATGAGAAAATAATTATCGCGCCCAGCTTTTGCCCTAACGAAGAAAATCCTAGACTATGCATCTTTTTTCCCCCTCTCATATCGGTTTTCAGCGGCACGGAGTTTGTTAACCCCCGAGCGAAAGTGCTGCGTAGGAGTATGATTAATTTGGCGAGTTGCAGTATTTGATTCGTGACGTGCGCGCGGCAGGGGCGGGGCTGTTTACCAGAGCAACCGCCGCGAGCGCTCGGATCAATCTCAGGCGGCTTTGGCGGCGGGCCAGTGCGCGCGGGCGCGCTCATTTGTCTCGGTCGCCGCGATAACGACGAAGGTAATGAGCTCTGTGCAAGATTCGCTTCTGTTGCGAACTCTGCTCACCGCCTCCCCCTCCCTCGGCCCTAACTATTCATCACGCCGTGGGCGAACGGAAATGCGTGCCCGATTCGTTAAATATTCCACCCGATCCGCGGGAATATAGACAGCAGGAAATGGCTTGAATGCCAAATATTGGAGTTTTTTTAATTGTTTTATGTTCTATGTGGTGCATGAGATAAGGATATTTTGTCTTGAATTTGAATATTGTCTTTTTTTAGATTTTTTTAAAGCAGTGTTAAACAAGTTGTGTAAAACTTCAAAGAGTTAAAAAAAATGTCAATATTGATATGCGTGCGTTTGCATACAATGCCTAACTCATCACATTGAACAGAATGGCGTGCCAGAATCGTTAAATATTTCTCAAGCCCTTCGAAGTGCAGATAGCAGAAAATTAATTGAATCTCAAATACTCGTGGGCGAAAGGGTGCTTGGTGATTTTGCCTCTGTGGGCTCCGCACACACGCTTTGACACACGGTTCTGAACTATTTGTATTCGTGGATGTAGTTTCCAAAAGCAGCCGTGAACAAATTGCATAAAACTGAAGTTAAAATGTCCACTTTAAAAGCCATTTTAAATGCTTGCTCATCACTCCCTTTTCCAACAAAAATACATCACCAAATCGTGAAATATTTCATGGTTATGCGGAAAAGAAAATCGATTGACTGAGGATTTTGGTCTAATTCCAAATGTTGAGCGAAAGCTGCTTTCTTTTTTTTCTTTTTTCTTTTTTTTCTTTCTTTTTTTGTTCGTGATATGCAAGCTTGGGTTGCTGTGTCCTACATATCCTCTCTGGCTGCATGTATTTTTCGATGATGTTTTTTTGAAATGTGAAACAGACTTAAATCTTAAAATTTCGAAATTGAAAAACGTAAGGTTTTATAGGCAAACCATGTGCACTCTTTTGACATATCTCTAGTTAACTCTGAAGGAAACATTAGTGTTCTAAATATTGATATTTCTTACGAATTTCTTCATGAGGAAAGTTCGTAAGGACACCTTTACTGAATATTTCGAAACTACTTGTTCATAATGGTGGCTACACTAGAAATAATTACATGTACAAAGAATGTTCACATTAATTAAATGGTGTTTGTTTCTCGTTTAAATAATGAACTTATGTGCACATTATAAATTAATGCAGCATCATTAGCACTGAATATTTATGAATATAAGTAGAGGGCAATGTACGTTTCATATTTGATTGTATATATGTCAACCTCATCAATAGTAACTGTTTAACTAATAGTTGACCACGATGCCACTTCGTGATCTAAACAATTTGCCTGAACATGTACTACATTAGTTATATGTTGGAAAGCAGGTTAACGACAGTATCATAATCTTCATTTTGCTGTTTCATCACCCGCGATAACTAGCGCAGCGCGTTTCCCTTCACCCTCGAGCAAGGGGGCTACTCATCACCCTCGGTGCTAAACGCAGTCCCTGCGGAACACCTCCGGGCTCTCCGCCGCTTGGCGTCGCGTCCACATAAGCTACGACCGCCCTCGGGTACGCGCTGGCGGTTTGTGGCAGATCATGAAAGCGCGCGAGACTTGCGTCCCCGGTGCGCTTCGCGCTTGAAGCCTCGCTGCTTCAGCCGCTGTCGTTCATCGTTAATTAGTTTTGTGTGCACTTTACGAGACAGTCTGTACCTGGGATAGCGCCGTTGGTTGTCTCGTCAGTTGTCTCTCACGTGGGATATAATGCAAAACTATTGTACAAGTTTTGGTCGTGAAGTGCGAAATTGAGCTGTGGTGGAAAGGAAACCTCGTTCTGAATGTTCATCATCTGAAATGAAATATTTAAAAAAACGAAAAATAAGCCCTCCCATTTAGAAATTTGGAAAACCAGTAAATTTCTTCTACTGGTAAAAATTGTTTCCGTTACTTGTCCATTGATATACGAAAGAGTTCGGCGAGTCAGCGTACGGTGAGCGGTGGGTGAGTGTTGGGTGAGCATGAACATATGGTGATGGGTGTTCGGCAGATGAATGTTGAATGAGCAGTCTATCAGCCGCGTGTGAGCGCATGGGGAGCAGCTGATAATTGGCGGGAGGGAGGCTGGTTAAAAAGAGTTTTTTTTCTCTTTTTTCGGAGTTTGAAAGCCATCGCGTTAGTCACTCGGATATCGAGCTTTGTTGTTAGGAGTGCTTTTATTACGGGTTGTTAAAGTTGAACCAGAGAGAGAAAGAAAAGTTGTTTTACCGTTTATTCGGGTTGTCTGCGGAAACACAGGAGTCTATTTGGGACGGGGGTTATGCAATTAATTTTCGTTTCATTATTGAAGCAAGTGCTATTATAGCGTTACAATTTTTGGGATAGAAAAAGCTTTGGGCAATTTTTAACTGATCCGAGGCATAAATATATAAAATTATGCTCTCAAATTGGATTGCATTCGTACGTATGCTTTATTTCTTATAGAAATATTTCTCAAAAAACACTTTTGAGAAGAGGCATTTTTGATACCTGCCGTTTGTTTTGAAACCCCGCCGGAATGAATACAAAGTGTAGCGTCATATCGGGGAACATCGCAGATTCATTCTGGTTGTAGTTTTTTATTCACGGAGCGTGTACCTCTTGAAGGACGTGCCTGGGCGAGCGGCGATTGCCAGCGACGGCCGAGGGTGGCAGCAGCGTCGTTCACTACGTTCTGCATTCGACGCGCCGCCCCCACGCCGCCCCCGCGCCAGCGCCGCTGCAGCCTCCCTCTATGCAAATGCGACTCTATCTGCCGGGTCGTCCATCTCGCGTGACATTAATGACGCTTTTTAAACTCGGGCAGGTTGGCAGCGCCGGCGCTCGCTGTTCTTTTGTGCGCAGTGCGAGCGGGCGAGAGCGCGGGCGGGTGGGCGGCCGAGTCAGCCAGCCAGTGCGAGTGGACGCAGGGGTACAGACGGGGCTGGGCGGAGGCGGGGGGACTGCAGTGGAGAGCGCGCGCGAGAGTCGTGGATATCGGGCGGTTTCCATCGCAAACATTGTTTTATTACTCATAAAGCGACTCGCACTCCGACGGCGCGATCGCGTCGCGCAGCGAGATAATACAGCATTGTGCCCGCGCGCGGCGGCGGCGGCGGCGGCGGCGCTGGAGGCGGTGGCGGCCGCCCCTCGGAGCCGTTCGTCGCGAGCCGAGGCGAGATACGATGCCGTAACCCTCCCCCGCACCGGCCCCACCCCACCCCGCCACACCGCGCTGCCGCGCTCGCAGACGCAGCCGCCGTTATGGATTACCTCGCGAGGCGAGCGCGGCGCGGCGCGGCGCGGCGCCGCCGTTGTTTCCAGATTATGCGAGTCGTAATGAACTGGCCTATCTTCCACGCCTGCTCTTCGCCGCCATCGCGTCGTCGGCGCCGGCGACGCCGCCAACGCCGATACACCTCCGCTGCGGAACCCTCGGTCCACGCGACGTGGCGTCGCGTACGTGCGTGCGTGCATGTGAAACGCACGGTGCTTGTGTATTTGCGTCCGCTATTAAATTTGTAGTATCGCTCTAAAAGCGTCCGATGCAAATAATGAAACTTGCTCGGGTACTGTGTCCGTGATAAATACACGGGAACTCGAGACGTTACGGAGTAACGAAAAGATTATTAACGAAAAGACGTATTAAACAGAGAAAAAGAATTTCAGTGTAATGATAGGGAACTGTAATAACTAACAACTTCAATGGCGCTGAATTTGTTTTACACCACGAGCAATATGATAGGAGTAGTATGTAAAACAATCGTAGGTGTTCCAACAATTAATCATACTCCTTGCTTGAAACTAAATTTGTTTTAAACTATGAATTATATTTTGTTATAAATGTACATTCTCTGTCATATAATAAAGGAAATATTTACCAATTCAAAATGTGAATGAAAATGTAATATTGAAAATGGAGAATGTTTATGTGAGCGAAACGACAACATTTCGTAATACCAACAAAACCTCGGATGCGCTGTAGTGTGATTAAGTGCTTGCGCAGGTTGCTGACCCCGTTGCCTACACTCCATTTATGTCCAAGTTTCTCGCGCTCTGTCCCTCCCGCGCTCTGCCCCTCCCTCGCTCCACTCCCCCACTGCTTGGCCGCCCGGGGGCCTCAAAGAGAATTGATACCAAAACAGCGTCGTGTTGTTGCGACGGCTTTTGTTGCGCTCGGTTTGATGCGATGCGATACGCGACTAGGCGCATATTCATGACGATTGACGAGGGTAATGAAAATGACAAGTCGCCCACTGTTTTTTTAGGGCGGCAGATTAAGCCGCGCTCCGATAGGAAGTGGAGTGCTGTTTTCACGCGTACACAATGGGCGTGGCGTGGCGTGGCGTGGCGTGGCGTGGCGTGGCGTGGCGTGGCGTGGCGTACGACTAGGGGGTGTGGGGGAGAGGAGGCTGACCGAAAATGAAGTGGGCCAATGGGCGTTGTGGTTGTGGTCTTGCGCCAAAAGGCATTTTTAAGGCATCTGATGTCCTAATCGAAGACGTATTCATTTTATTTTTTATGCAGGTGCAAGATTCTGAAGATTTAATGTAATGTAATGTTTATGTTTGCAAGAGTGTTGGAAAAGTTCAGTGTACAAGGACCTATCCTTAGGTTAAATATTAATATATGGCATATTGTCTTGCTATTTGTTTGAATTTTAACTTGTGTATTTTTGGATTAATTGTTAGTTTCACGTAATTGGATCATTTTTAATTTAAATTTTATTGCGTATTTTGGCCTATTCAATTTTAAAAAATATGTTGTATTAAGGGTGCATGACTGGAATATAATAATTTATACGTTCGTTGTTGGAACGAGTTATATTGTATTGAAATTCACAAGTTTCGATCTTTCTCCTGAGACATAAATAGCAAATGGTGTTCATGAACGCCAGCTCTACCTCCACTTACATTGCATTTACGATTAATGCTATTGCATGTGCAAGAGGTGTTAATACCACAGACCACGAGATGGAGCAACATAGACTGGAAGGAAGGAGCAGAAAAGGAGGGCGGTGGAGGATGGCGGTGGTTTCAGTAGGGAGCCGGAAGAAGCAGAGGGAAGCGGAGCGGCCCCGAGACAAAAGGCAGGGAAGGTTGAGGCGGAACGGGGAGTGGCGTGACGGGGCGCAGCGAGGGGGGGGGGCGGGGCCCCCTGGGGACGCGTTCGGTGTCTGCGGTGCCGCGTCGGGGGGCTGGAGGGCCCCCGCTTGCGCTCCTCCGTCTGCTGCTCTGTGCTCCTCGCGCGGCGGCTGCTGCTGGGAGCCCCTGCTGAAACGCCGCGCCCGCCGTCGCTGCGGAGCGCTTGAGCCCGAGTTGGCGCTGCGGATAAGCGCATCACGGGGCGCGCGCCCCCCCCCCCCCCCCGCCGGCGAAACGCTCCGCCGTGTCGCTCCGCGGCGCCCGGAGGGGAGAGCGGGGGCGCTGCACTCCAATGGAAATGGCTCGCGGGACTGAGGGCTGTGGAACGCCCCGCGCTGTAGCACCTAGACGAGGGTTATCGTTTCAGTGTTCCTGGTATAACTAATGTGTTCTCCAGGAACATGACTGGATAAGATACTATTGTTACAGTAAATTGGCTGAGTAGATGCAAGTAGCATGTGAATATAAATGAAATGGCGTGGCTATTTCTATATAATAATAGAATGCGACGGAGAAAAATCATTGTAGAGATCGCGGGTAAAAACTGTGTTACCAATATTTTGAATATTGGTTATTTGATCCAGACAAATTACCTTGTGGGATAGTTGGCACAAATGTTTTTCATATAGAATCAATGTTTTTATAATGAGTTGGTACATTTGTTCGGCGCTCTGGCTATACGACAATCGATTAGGTTTTATTGAGACACGGTTATTAATAATTCGAAACTTTATCCACTATTCCTTCTAGACGTTGTGAAACATGTTATATACCCATTTAAGATGAACTGTGCATGTCACAACAAGAATTGTGGAAGATGTTATGCTTTGCGTAGTGTCGTCTGAGAAAAACGTTTACTTGTGAGGCGAGTCACCTAAGTATTTTTCAAAACAAGCTTTTCTAAATTTCTTTTCGCCTTCAATTGAGGTTACCAGAATGAGTTTAGAAATATTCCCATTTAGTGTGTAATATACTAGTTAAATTTGTGCCAACATTCCGTTCTTTGTAAATTTTTAAAAGTTAAAATAGCTTGCACAAGAACCATCATTGTATGGTCAGATCTTGAGCTATACATCTGATACAGGTATGAAACAACGCGTAGTTAAACACATGGGCGTACAGAGTAGAGTGAAACCCATGAAAAGATGATAGCAAGTTTACGTTGTTTTCAATTTGTAGATTTTAGTCTAGAAAACATAACGAATGTTTTTGTGCAGAGACAAAAACGGACGTTTAATTGTCTTGGACACATCGCTCTTCAGTTAAACGAAATCGCTTGTTGAAACGTAATGTGTGTTGCGAATTTGCAATAACATAATATTCACAATTCTTAATTTGTCGTTTGTTGCCATTCTGGAGATGGAGAAGTGTTGTTCCTTATCTGACAGTTCACATTTTTTTGAGATTTTGTGTCAATGTAGTCCAATAAATTGTACAAAATTATATTCATTAACATTATATACTCGTATGTAGAAGAGATACCATGATTTTATTTGTGAAGCTCGATGCCCATCCAAGTGATTTTGTAATCCTGTTTCTTCCTTGTCTATCTTGTAACAGTAGATTTACCTTCTTCAAAAAAAATGCCTTTGAATTTCTCAAGCGTTGCGTGACTACATGGGTAACGACGGTCGGCGCGCTGAAGCGTCGTTTCGTAAGTGAACGTCACATCTTATTGTGCGGAGTCGATGGCGGCGTCAGCGCTCCGCCTCGCCGAGCTCCGCCCTCGGAGCAGCGCAGTGAGGCCCCGAGGAGGGGGAGGGAGGGGGCGGAATTGGGGCGCAGCTAGGTAGGCCTCCGTTAATTCCCTCCTAAATAGTGGATGCGGCCTCCGCCTCTCCTGCCGCTGCGATGGCGCCTTTGAGCGGCGCCCGCGGAGGAGGAGCTGCTCCTGTGTGTGGAGTGGAGCGGAGCGGAGTGGTGGCGGCGCGCAGAGCGTGTGTGTGTGATGCGGCGGCGGTGAAGGTGTTGGTTGTGTGGAGAGGGCTGGAGCTGGCGTGTTTGCACGAGAGGGCAACTTGGAGAGAGTGGGGGCGGTGCCCGGTGGGAAGATCGAGGGTGGTGCAGGGGCGAGGTGGAGAGGCGGGGACGTGGTGGGGCGAGGTGGAGAGGCGGGGACGTGGTGGGGCGAGGTGGAGAGGCGGGGACGGGGTGGGGCGAGGTGGAGAGGCGGGGACGTGGTGGGGCGAGGTGGAGAGGCGGGGACGGGGTGGAACGAGGTGGAGAGGCGGGGACGGGGTGGGGCGAGGTGGAGAGGCGGGGACGGGGTGGGGCGAGGTGGAGAGGCGGGGACGGGGTGGGGCGAGGTGGAGAGGCGGGGACGGGGTGGGGCGAGGTGGAGAGGCGGGGACGGGGTGGGGCGAGGTGGAGAGGCGGGGACGGGGTGGGGCGAGTTGGCGAGTGCGGGGACGGGGTGGGGCGAGGTGGAGAGGCGGGGACGTGGTGGGGCGAGGTGGAGAGGCGGGGACGGGGTGGGGCGAGGTGGAGAGGCGGGGACGGGGTGGGGCGAGGTGGAGAGGCGGGGACGGGGTGGGGCGAGGTGGAGAGGCGGGGACGGGGTGGGGCGAGGTGGAGAGGCGGGGACGTGGTGGGGCGAGGTGGAGAGGCGGGGACGGGGTGGGGCGAGTTGGCGAGTGCGGGGACGGGGTGGGGCGAGTTGGCGAGTGCGGGGACGGGGTGGGGCGAGTTGGCGAGTGCGGGGACGGGGTGGGGCGAGTTGGCGAGTGCGGGGACGGGGTGGGGCGAGTTGGCGAGTGCGGGGACAGTGTGTGTTTGTGTGTGATGATGCAGGGTGAGACGGGGTGAGGCAGGGCGGAGAGGGTAAGGACGGGAATGAAGTTGGGGTCTGGTAGTGTTGGGATGGGGTGAGGTGGGCCACAGGGGTAGAGTCGTTGTGAGGCGAGGAAGAGAGAAAGCAGACGGAGCTGGAGGGAAGGGCGGGCACGGGGTGGTGCGGAGGGGTCAGGCTTGAGAGGGGAGACGGAGTGATGAAGGCTCTGGGAGTCGGGCAGGAGGAGCGGCAGCGAAGGCAGAGGCGCTACTCCGCCTCCAAAGAGGTATTTTAAGGAGCCCCAGAGGACGCCGCCTCAGCGGTGGCGGCTGTTGCGGGCGGCGTCGGAGAAAAACTGGCGAGCGGGCCGCGAGCACTTCTTGCTCACGCAGTTCGGGAGGAGAATGTGAGCTATAAAATGTCTACATTATGAAGGTACTTTAGTTTCCCTTACTTCGCCCTCTTCCAAGTTTGAACGAACTAATTTTTGCTGCATTTGAAGTTTTTTTTGTTTTTTAATTTATAGAATAGTGGGTAGAATTTTCTCACCACTGCATGGCTTTTTTGGTTTTAGAGAATCGAATATATTTTGTTTCTGACAACACAGTTACTCCATTTTCATGAAAATGTATATAAAAATAGTTAAATACATTTTGGTAAGGTAAAATAAGGTTGAATACTTCTAATTATCTTAACATTTATCTTCCTATCGGCGTCATTTCAAATATTTCAGAACGCTTTAAAAATAATTTTGAACACTTGTGTAATATAATGGCTTGAATGTTATATCGTATTGTATTGTGATGTTCCACGGGCAACAAACCTATTTAAAAAGCAACCCACTTATTTATTTTATATTTAAATATATTATTTTGTTTGCTTTTCTTTTAAAATATTAATCATGAGTACATTTCTCTACCTAAACGATGCAATATATCGGATTCATGTTTGGAAGTCATTAGGGAGTTTTAGCGCCAGGCGTAAGGAGATATCCTTGAACTCTATTGATCACTTGACTAACGCCTTTATATGGTCGTAATGAACAACGTTCAGAAGAGTTTTAGCAATTGCGACATTGCGTTATGCATTATAACAAAGGAAGCATTTCAAGCGTTGAACAGAGAAATTGCATAAAATATCAAAGAGTGTAGGCTAGCGGTGAGACATTTAAAACAAGTTACGAGTCAACAGAACAACAAATATACATTGTGCATGGAGTTTTAGATTTTGTGGCCCTCCTTGATGAGTATGCAGTCTGGAATTTTGAACCTGCTTTTCTTGAAAGTATAGGAAATACCTTAAAACAGCGTTCGTTATGAGCGTACGTCATAACCTATCTTGAAGATATGATTTGAACTCCGTTTTAAGAATTTATTTTCTGTCACCTCTCCAACATATCCCGTTAAGTCTTGCCAGCGTTGTGGAGTTGGTAAAGAATAATTGTAACCGCCTCACATACGAGAATTGGTTAAGTTGGAAAAATTCGACTTTTCCTGTCTTTGGGCGGCCATTTTGCCGCTTGTAAGGTGACCGTAGAGACTCCCACAGGCGTGCACTATTTATGAAGGTATAAGGTCGTACCTTACGCCTAAGGTAAGACGTTATGACTTCAAGGTCCGTCATGTGACTGTTAGTGCATAACGCGGCTACATTACGCGTGGCGCTAAAACTCCCTAGTGTAGTTTTGCAGAAAACTCAGCTCACCCAAGAGAGTAAAAAGACAAATAAGAGCAATATCGCGTATAGAATTTAGAACTTCTCACCCAATGTCTGATATACAACAGGTAAAGAATCCTTCCCATACGCTTGGCACCGATATTGCCTGTGCAATCGGACGCTCCTTGGCGTTCCTGGGTGCAGTTAGGATTCAGAGCCCTCTGGAGGCGGCGTTACGATCAGCCGCAAGTTTATCGCTGATTCGAGAGCGAGGCCATGGCAAAGGGCGTGGGTCGGCTTGCTGTAAATTTTGGCATCTAGCGCAGAGGCAAGCTTGCGATAGCTTCATCTTAGTTGGCGATAATACTGCCTGAATCTCAAATTCGCTTTCGGAGCATCGTATCATAACCTCTATTGAAAACTGTGGACTATCTTTATCATGCCACGTGTATCTGTTTCGGGAGAGTGTGATCATTTCAGGCATTTCACTGACGTTTGAGGTGCCCCGTCACTCCAGCCGCCTCCACAGGGTGCGCTCGAGTCCCTTCCGGCCACCGCGCGGCCTCGCACTCCGCCCATGCGGCGCCTACATCTCACCCGTAGGTGGCCTCGGGAGAGGACACAAATTTTGGACGTGCGCTGTTTTACGATTCGGGCGCACGCGCGGAATTCGGAAGCCCGGGCGGCGGTGGAGCGGAGGCGGCGGGGCGGCACGGCACAGCACGGGACGGGACGGGGCACGGCACGGCACGGCGCAGCGCGGCGCGGCGCCAGTTTTTGAAGTTCGGTCTCCGGGGGTGTCTGGTATCGCGTCGCCTTTCTCCCGGGTGCATCCGCGAGCAGGAGCTGCTGCTGTTCGCGGGAGGCGAGAGTTGAAGACCGGGGGCGGGGTGGGGTTCTCCTCGCGAGGGAGGGCGCGCTCGCGCGAACGCTCGGCGTTGTTTCTTTGTCTGCGCGCGCGACGGCCCGGAAGAACGTGTGCGCGGACACGGCACGCAAACTTGCCCCATCCATCATCCCGCCTCTCCTCGGCCGGGCGAGGCGGAGCGGGGTGGGCGTGGCGGGGCGACGGGCGTGTGGGGAGGGGGCGTGGTCGGCGGCTGCGTGGGCTGCGAGCGCGAAGGGGGCGTAGGGTTTCGCGGCTGTGTCGCCGCGAAGTTTGGCGGTCGGTGTCGCGCCGCGCCTCGTCTCACTTCGCCGTCAACTTGCCTTCTCCTCCCCCTTCTCTGCCGGCCCCCGCCCCGCCCCCGCTCCGCGGAGTCTTAAAATATTTGTTGAAGGACAGCCCCGGGCGCGCGACTACGCCGCCCGAATTCCAAGTGCGAACGCACGACCCGGCCGCGAGGCGCGCCACGGGCGCTGGGCGTGAAGTTGGCGGAGATGGATGGGACCACGTCGATGGCTAAGAAACGCGTTATGCAAATTAAACGCAGTTTTATCTTCGTTGTATCGATAGTCTCATGAGCAATTTTGTAGCAGAACACATTGCTTGTTACAAAAGAATATTTTGAAGGTATTTTGATCACAAATGTTTTGTTTTAATCGTAGTAATATTTTATTGTAAATATTATAGATTTCACTGTGAAACTAAACCGCAAGTCGTAAATAATTAAGTGTCAAAGTTAATTTTACATGGTCTCAAGGGCAATATTTAGTCATTATTTTCATTTTTAAATATTTTCGTCCACAAATTGTGATGAATAAAAAATACACATTTTTCACGTATATGTAGCAAACTACATTATTTTTAATTCACAATTCGCTCACATTCCAATAAAGTAATCTACATTTTATAAATGAGCTAAATGGGTTATAAAATGTTAAAATATATTTCATCGTTAATTTTAAAACTAATAATAGAAGAGGGCAATATGTAATATTTTAATGATGTGAACGACTTTATTTGTTTTAAATTATCTTCACACGTATTTGAATGTATCAGTCGGAATAAACGTTATCTCTTCGTGGGCGTTCGCGATGACCAAATTAGTGTGCATGTACATTTAAAGGTTTTGCATTGCCACCTAATGCCCTGATATCTGAGCGGCACTTCGCGCCATGAAGGCAAGCGGTGCCCAGGGCATTTATTAAGCGTCGTTTTAACGGGCCGTTCTAATGAGAAGCACTATGAAGCCAAGGGCCTGCGGCACCTGTCCCCGCCCCGCGACCTCTGTCACTGTCAGTACAAACTCAGTGTCAGCGCAGTCAGCGCAGAGGGTCACGAGCATAGCCGTGTAATTTACTACGCGTTAAACCTTTCCACTATTTATAAATGGCACTAATTCGCTATTCTGCCGTCCAGCCTCATTTACTTGTGTACTATAAATCTGTCTTTAATTTAACATAGTGCTGCATTTTCTTTTCCCGTGCAGTAAGTAGATGTAGTTATTTTATCACACTTTCCTCCGACATGTGTGTTGAAAGAATCTCTTTCCCGTCAGTGTGTTTACAAGCGGCTGTCTATTTGCACACAGTCTCATTCGTATTTTTTATCGCCGCAGCCTCCAATATTTAGTGTTTATAAAGCTTCTCTCAATTAGGTCATTTACATGGATGCGGGGAGTGGTAAAGCTTTGCCTTTTTCTTGGATGCCTTCATATGTTGCCTCTCCAGGAATTTCTAAGCGTCGTGTCATTTTTGATGGTTGAAGGGTACACCGCGAAGGCGGCGACCCCGACCCCGACCCCGACCCCGCAGTCTCAAAAACACTGAAAGCTGTCTCGCGTGCCGCCGCCCCCGCACTCTTCTTCCGCGCCTCTCCTGCGCCTGCCTCCGCGCGCGCGGGGTAATGCGCGAGCCGTGTCGTGTGGTTGTCTAAGGCGCGACGCACAGGTGCTCGCGGAGGCTGGAAGATCCCCCGCCCCCGCCCCCGCTGCTCCTTCGACTCCGCCCGCACTCCCGCTCCCGCTCGCGGTAGCGCGCTGCCAGAAATTTCCACAGGCTGAGGCGTCTTCAATCTTGCCACGTCGACGTGAATGCGACACGGCATTTATTTCAACGCGACGTCGCGACGCGCGAAGCTGCGTTTTGCTCCGCTCCGCTCCCCTCCCCTGTGCGGCGGCCCCTCGCAGCCGGGAGAGACCCCGAGAGCGCGCGACGGCGCGGCCCCGCCCTCCGAGTGGCCCTCGATATCGCGTCTCGTGAATCGACGAGGTCACGTGACGGTTCATCTCCGTGGCCGCGATTACACGGAATTTTCCCCGGCCACTCGAGGCGCACTTGATCGCTGAATTAATTCTTGTGAATTTTTAAAGAGGATTTGCCTCGGAGGCTCTCGTTCGCTTGAGTTATCTGACTGGATTACGTCCGGCGATCGAGAGCGAGCGAGCGGCTGGACGGGCGGTGGAGGGGCGGGGGCGGCGTGGGAGGCGATCTCTGGGGGGCGATGGCGGGCGTGGGAGTGGGCGAAGTCTCGGCGGGCGACGCAAAGGCCCGAAGGCTCGTACGCGCAGGAAAGTCCGGGTGGGCGAGCGGGCCGGCGCTCCGGGGCCGACTGGCGTCCCCCTCTTCGAATTAATCTGGGGCTCGGCGGGCTCTTGCGCTAAGCGTATGTCATTTATTTACGATTCGTCTCGCTCCCCCGAGGCCGCGCCGCCCTCGAACGACCCTGTCCCGCGGGATTTTCTTCTCGTCGATCTCACTGTCGATGTCCCATTCGTTGCCGTGGATGGTGATCCACTGGGTCGAAGTTTAATGAAGTAATTTTTTGTGGGGGAACCTTTGATGTGTCTTCATGAATTCAATTCTCTTTTTATCTCACAATTTATCATTATAAGTGTTCTCCTTACCTTACATTAGTACCGCTTTTTTTATTTTTACCATATCTTTTAGTTCGCAAGTTTATTTTATTTCTTTTTATTTGAAAATTCTTATCTATTACTTTCTCCTCTGCGTAGATTTCTGATTTGTTACATTTAACAAGAGTTGATTCAGCTTTCCTCAATTAGCAATTCATGGTGTGGTGTCATTGTTTATATACATCTATTTAACAAATTTTACTTCTACAAAGTATTTTAAGTTTTCTGAATGTGCTTAACTCTGAGTTGAAATGTTCAAAAGTTGACTGCTAAATGTTGTTGAAAAGTTTGAAGAAGTTGAAGAAATTTTCTCTGAGCAGATTGTCGTTCTCCTTGATTCATCACTTCTGTTTCTGTAATGAGAAAATAATCTAATTACCTAATAATAAAATATTCTAGTTAAGGCAATATTCTTACTTGTGTTTTGAAGAAAACTAGGCGCAAACGAATCGGGAAATGTGTAGAGAATTTCCAACTCGCATGAAACAACCTCGAGGAAGGCCCTTTGCTATCCGAGATCTGCAGCGAACGACAAAGACTCTTGTCTGCCTCGTACTGAACACAAACCACATTAGCGCAGACAGATGGAAGCGAGCGAAACAAAACAGATCCGCGGCACCTGCAGATGCAACAATTTATTAAGGCTCTTTGAGACGGGGTGGAGGGGTGCGGCGGTGGCGAAGAGGGGGGGGGGGGGGGCGACGAAGCGCGGCGCCGCTCCGCTGGGCAGAAATATTCCAATTGGCTCTTCTGCGAAGGCGCTCTGCCATGTGATTACCATGCCATTATCGAGGCGCGCGCTTCCGCGTCGATGGCTTCCTAACGAGTTCTCTGCGATTGCTCTGTGCAGCGCCCCACTAGCAACTAGAGCCCGCCCGCGCTCTTCGCAGAAGCTGCACACTCGTCTTTTCTTTCTGGAAAGGGCAGGGAGAAGAGGAGGAGCACTTTTCTGAACTGTCCTAGCTCTCATTTTAAAGGAAAAGAGCTAAAAAATGCTACAAAATAAATAAAAGTAAATCTTATACTGAAAGGTAGAACGCATGCTGTCGAAAAGAAATGAATGAGATACTGAGTTACTATTTAAATGCAACACCCCGACAACTTTAATAACGTCATTTTAAGATTATGTAAATGCTTGGAGGAAAAATCTTCCGCATTTTTTAAATAAGTGTCAAATGTACGTATACAACATCAAAGTGAGATTATTTCAATCATTTTTTATTGAAATGAAAGTGAATCGAAATCTTCAAACACGTTATATGAACGACTATGGCAGTATTCCATTGTAGAGTAAATGCTTAGGACATTAATAATTATGTATTATGTATGTTGAGTATTAATAAGAAGAGTTTGTTCTATTATGATACGAAATGGTAATTGGTCTGTGCAGTACCTGTCGTCATGCGCACAATGGAAAGTGCTAGGTGCATGGGATTGAGAATTTTGGTGACGAGAATGTACTTTGCAACACTACGGCAATGAATCGCTAGATTAAGGAATGCGTTTGCAAAATTTTGATCGACCTGTTGAATTTTATGTATCCAAAGTGGGAATCGAATAATAGAAATCGGAATATTTGTGGGAGTGATTCTGAGAATCTGGACGGTTATTATACCGACATTGTAAGCATATGGAACAATTATTCCTCGAGATTACGATGTTCATATTTGGTGCTTTTTTTTGTTCTAATATTATTTGGAAGATGGAAGTATTTGTGTATGGTAATTATTATTTATTAATGTAATTTTTCTACAGTAATATTTCATAGTATATGAGGATATTAATAATACAGGAAAAAATATCTACGCACGTAGCATATACATGTAAATGTATCATGAGTTCTACAGGGAGTCATTTGAGTTCGATTATTCCAGTTTCATTGACCTTAGTACTTCGAGGAAATGCTGTCAGAGTTTGATCTTTAGAGAGATGTTTCTTATTAATACTTCCATAATCGAAGTATGGTTTGAAAATTTTCTCTCCATTTTTGCTGTGGTACAAATAATATTTTGTTGTATTTAAAATTTCAAGAACTTTCTTTACATTTTTCGTAGTTTCCATAGTTTTTTGCTCGTAATTATTACGTTCCATTACATAATTGCATTACGTATAATACATTTTATGGATAAAATGCTTTTTAGTCCCAGTGGACATTTCAATCATTGCTAGTGGACACTAATTAAATAGATACTCTCAAATATTGCCCCGGTATTATCTTGTTAACCTATGTGATTCATATGATTGTAATTTGTGCTTGATATATTTTTTGCCCAAATGATTAATTTTGTATTTCGCTTTAGTTACTATTGTGAATTTTCAGGAAAATAATATACTAAATGAAATACGCGCTGCATATCAGGTACAGAGTATAATTGATGTTATATTTAGTGCATGCTGAATAGACAAAACATTTTGATGATTTAAAATGAATTTAGTCTCAACTGGAATTACCTCAGATACATTTCTGGACGGAGACTGGACTTGAACAAATTTATGATCTGCATGAAATTCGCAACATGTCCGCGTAGCCTGGAGGCCTCTGAACCGCGCGAATCTACGTTGCGAGGACTTTCGAAGGTCGAAGTGGGGGTGTTGGGGGCAGGGGGGAGGTCGCCGCGGAGCCTCCTTAGTTCTAGCGCGGGCGACGGAGGTTAAGATGAGTGCTAAGTTCGTTAGGAACTTTGTTTTCCAAGCGTTTTAAAAACCGGAAACTTCACGGTGGAAGTCGGCCCTACAAAATTCGTCACTTCATTCAAGAGAGTACGCACAACTTTGCGACAGAATGGTTGGCGTAGGAGGGCTCTAATTTTCAAAATTGACGCCAGGGGGCCTTCGTTTTCTTACGTTGAAATATTGAGAATTAACAAAGAATACTGCAAAGCTATGGCGTTAACTGTACTAATCATTGTGATAATGTTAACTCTTAGTTCCATTTTCATATCAGGTTTTACACGGTTGCGGGAAATCCATCTTCTTTCATGGAATCCATTATTATTTCATTGAATAGTCAGACTGCACTTACGAAGAAACCTTGCGTGGATTAAATTTCACTATTTATGAATTATTTATTTAGTTGGGTACTTCTCTGACGTCGTGGATTCCTATCCTAGTCAACATCAGATTTTCAAACAGTATAATGAATTTTATGAAATATGACGTTCAATCTGCATATACCGAAGAAGTATAGCATTCTCAATTTACTAGCTGATTGTTGTGACGCCAACGCTTTAAACAGTTTTAAAGATATTTACATAGTATGTATTATGATATTAAAATATGTACCAGGCAAGTTCTAAATAAATAGGAATTTTAAACATGCTTGTCTAGTTCTTTCAACCTCGGGCGTAGTACGTAAAAATTTATATAAAAATTAAATAATAAAAATACAAAACAAGAAGTGTGGTTGGAATTCTTGTCGGATGTACTTTCGGGTTACGGTCACTTCCAATACCAGAATACTGTGTTGAAGAACCTTATCCGAACGATCCCAGAATAATTATTCTGAAGAGTACATTCTTGCAGTGTATTATCAGGCATCTCATTAAAGAAAATTTGTATATTGGGAAAGTCATTTAGTTCTTATACATTTATATTAGAATATAATTTTGTGTTTGAAATTATCCTACAAAAGGGGATTATTTTTCATTAGCACTATTGTATTTCTTACACATTCAAAAATTATCCAACTTGTGGCAATACTGACGAACCACTTCTTCTGAGTGATGTAACCCGTGCCCCGCTTCCTGTGAGCAACGGCGGCATCGCCCGTGTGATGCAATCTTGTGATTCCACGCCTGGGTGACGTGGCCCTGGGGATTATGGTTTGCGCGACCACCGTTAGATCTCAAAGCTAAAAAACGCAGAAACAGGTTTGTGAACACATTTCTTAGAATATTGTGGGTGGATCCGAAAACAAACCAGTCCCTCCCCAGAAGATCGAGGCGTGTCGACTGATACCTCATTCGTCTCGATAGGTTGCCAGCAAGAGGTCTAACCATGAGTGACGGACGGAAGCACGGGCAGACGCACGCACACGGGTTATTCGAATACTCTATAATGGTTTCGGATCTAACCTCGGCAGTCATCCTGAGTTGTCTTGCAGCAAGTTGGCCAAATTTCGTAGCGGTGTCTGTTGGTACCTGAAACTAAACGATCACGCTGATACTACCTAATATTTCCGAAGTTACACAGACGAAGACGTTTTGTTCAAATCGCGTTGTGCTGTGTCGCCGCGCGCGAGGACGTACAGAGGGTTGCGGGACGGGCGCCACGCACCTGCGGCTTGGGAGGCTGCGATGGGCGCGAGCAAATCCGGCATCGCTCGCTTGCGCCCGCCGCCCCGATCCCCAATCTCTCCAGAGACCTCTGAAGGCATCACACGCGTCGGCGGACTCCTGAGGCGGCGCCTCGCCCTCGCTTCGCTCTTGAGGTGGCACGCGCTCGAGTGCCCCTCCCCTCCCCTCCCCTCCCCTTCCTCTTCTCCTTTACCCGCTCCGCCTCGTCCATCCCCTCCCGCCCCCCTCCCTGTTCCGTCACTTCCGCGCCCGGCCTCGCTCGCTCCGTCTTCACCCGCCCCGCTGTGAAACCCCCTTCTGCGCTACGTTTTCCCGCCTCTCTTCTCTCGAACAGATCAGCCTTTTCCCTTCCGTTTAGGACAGCTCACCACCCTGCTCCTTTCAGCAATACCTGTGTGGTCTCGTCGATCTCCATCCATTTTCTATGCAGCTTTTCTGCTTTTGTCAACTTTCTCAGCGTTCTCAATTTTTTGAGTGTTCCTTTTTACCTAGATCGGCTTGTTCTCACCCAGTCTCTAACAGCTTTCTGCCCCTTCTCTTTCAGAACTACATGTCTATCACCTTCTCAATCTGCATCCACTTTCCTTCCATGTCATATTTTCTGTTTTACTCAACCTCGGCAATTTTCTGAGAACATAGGCACATCACCCCGTTGTCTCCTTCCTCTGTTCTTCCTCGTTTCAATCGGAACTCAAAAATTTGCATCATTCGGACCATGTTTTAAAACTGTTAAAAATATTGCTAGCCCTTAGTCTTTTCGATTCCAGTTCCCGTACAGGTGATAACACAAGTTACTTTGAAATGATTGATGCACTTTTTGTGCAATATGGTTAACATTAGTCTCATGAAAACCATCTAGAGTGCAACACTCAAATGACATTGTGCATACAAATGCGAACTAAATAACAGAAAAATTAAGTTTTCTTTAGAACAGTCCATTTCAATGAAAGGTTCTTCGTAATTTTTCAAACGAGCCACCTGAAATTTTCTGAAATCATGATTTTAAGTCGGCATAATATTGTGAGGTAGAGGGAGTCGTAATGGGTGAATGAAGATTGCGTCCGCGAACGGTGTCGCCTCCGGCATTAAACCCAATGAACTCACATACTCGCCCCACGAAAGGAAGTCATCTTCCACGTTTTTATTCTATTCTATTTAAAACATTTGAATAATTCGGTGCACCAGAGATGAAAGAACTTCGCCATAAGAAGTTCGGAACACGTGTGCACTCCAGTCTAGACGACTCGTAGTAAACATGAAACTATTTTACCGTGCAATATTTTTTCGTTTTATTCCAAGAATGTAGGAATACGGCCGTTTACGATAGACTTCCACGTCATTTCTGTAGTTTCTGCCATCACCTGTACATAAAACAGCTCGCAAACTGCAATCATAAATGATTCAGAATTCAACGGACATTTTTCTCTTGCTTGTCGCGTGGAGGGCATCACTTCCAGGTCAATGCTCTTGCAACGGACGGACGCCCTCTCAGGTGCCACCAAGGACCTTTTCCACCTGCCTGCCTCTCTCTGGGGGCTGTCCACCGCCTCTCCAGCGCCTTTTCACACTTCCCCCCACCCGCTATCCCCCCCTCCTCCTCCTCCTCCTCCTTTTCCTCCTCTTCCTCGCGCGCTGCCACTGCCCCGCCCCCTTCTCCTGCGCAGTCCGCGCGCCGTCGCGGCGCTGCCGTAAAGCCGTCGCTGTAACTGCGGCGCCGAAGAGAAGAGAGGGCGCTTCTGCCTAATTAGGCGCGTCATTAGGGCGTTTTAAGAAGTTGGAGAAGTTGGGGCGAGGGCGGGACGAGAGGGTTGGAGAGGGGCGGGGCGGCGGCGGCGGCGGCGGCGGGTGGCGACAGCGTGGGTCGCCGCCGCCGCAGCTGGCTGGTCGCACGAGGCTGAGCCGCCCTCGCTCGCGCGTTGAGACTTGTCTCCCTCGCCCCCGCCCCCGCCCCCGCTCCTTCCGCGTTCCAGGCCCCGCCGCTTCCCTCGGCTCGTTTCCGCCTTTTCGCCTCCCCTCCCGCCCCCCCTCTTCCGTTCCACCATCCGCGCCGCGCCCCTGGTGCTGCGCCTTCTGTCGCCGGATGGTATTGATGGATGTTCGGTGTCTCTGGCCTCGGCAAAAAGCACGCGCCCGCTGCGTGGCTGCCGCTGCGGCGATGGCGCCCGAGGCGCCTTTGGATCCAGCGGCGGCGGCGTGTGGTTGGCCCTGCCGTCCACATGTGCGGGGGAGGCAGTTTCTGATGCGAGATACGAGTTCCTTGCAGGATGTTGTTGAGATTTGTGCTGTTTTCCACATTGGAAACTTATTTTTTTTAATATTAGTCTCCCCCCCGAAATGTAATTGTTTTTCTCGATAAATGACTCTATATCATAATTCAAAATGAGCTACTGGACAAACATTAAGTGCGTTTCCTGCCACTATTCATTTTCTTTCCTTTCCTAATATCATTTAATTTTCATGTACGTCATTACATTCTGTATGTCCCACTTTAGTGATTCCCCTCTCGTGTATATTGACAAACAAATCTGAACGATTTCACAACACGTGTTCTTACCAGAAAAGATAAAAATAATACAAATCATGCAATAGCTTGTCATACATTTTTTTCTAATTTATATACTAGCGTTTGTGCTATTTCCAATAAAGCCGTATACATTTGAAATGTTTGTGTAGACTTCAGAAGGATGTATTAAGAAGGCAAGTTGGGCTGATTTATAAGTGCAAAACGACAGCTAATGTTTTTCCTATTCAGAGTACTTCTTAATGCCAAAACGTTTATTCAAGGTATATCAGCATTAAGTGATTTAAACGACCGAGAACTATACTTTTTTATATATAGTTAATGAAAGTTGGATTTCCGGCATTTGGTATAGTGTCACCTACCTCATGTAGGTTTCATAAATACAAAGTCACATATTTGAATTTGTGATTATCTAGCAAGATTGAGACAAGTGCTTAACTCCAGGACAGCTTTATCATCCGTATGACCTGTTTTAAGAGGGGGCTCGCGCTATTAGTAGAATAAAATAGTGAGCGACTCGCAAATAAAGGGAGGAGTCATATTAATGTTCGATGTAGATATTATGTTTCATAAATGCTTCTAGAACATGCCTAGATTCGAAGATATCACTTTTTGTCAATGAAAATTTATAGGATGAGTTGCTTAAAAATGAGGATCCTGACTATATTATACGAGATTTTGCAGTACATATTGATTGGAATAGGTTAGTCTTAGATCCCATACATGCCCGAGAAGTTTTTGACATTAGTTCTCAGACGCACACTGTTGCGAAAACGACGAAGGCGATGATAGTGAAATTTTGATTGAAGATAATCGGAAGTCAGCACACGACGGGTCGCAGTTAATCTATATCCTTTGAAGTCTCGAAGATCAGACACCGATGATGGAAACTGCATCATTGAAAAACGGTTGGTAAACGAGAAATACCCGGAGTGGAATGTTTACCCGATGGAATATATTGTGCTGATGGGATCTAAAACTAAAATATGAATTATTGAAAGTACTCGTTTTAAATTATTGTTCGATTTGTACGCGTCGTTTTTATTAAATGTCATTTAAAGATTCACATGTTGCACGAATTCTTGTAATCTTCGGCTTTTGTTTTAAATAATACTTGTAACTATTGCATTGGAATCTTCGCCATCATGAACTCATCTTTAAACTTCGCATTTTCGTGTCCTAAACCATCAGCGTTTGTCAGTATTTAGTTCGGGACTGATGAGAATTTTCCTTATATAAACTAATGCTGAAATTTGGATATTAGTCATTAGGAAGATTTTCCAGGTAAATCGTATATGGTGATTTTTACGTATATGTAGAGAGATTCTGAACTTTTCCTGGATCCCACACATACGAAAATTGTGCCAAGCTTTCTGATACTAGGTATGTGCTTCAGTGGCAGTGGATGCTTGTGCTTCAGTGTTTCTTGGAGAATCAGTGTGTTCCGAGATTCTGCCTCCTGACGCTAATCCGTCGCTCGCTAATGGAGTTGACTTGGCGAGAGCTGAGCCAAGTTGCTACGTAAATGGCACTGGGGCAGCGCCCCAAGCGCACCTGCGTCGCGTCGCCCGCGGGCAGGTAAACAGCCAGTGGAGGCCTCAGCCGCAGCCGCCTACTCTCACTCCCTGCCAAGACTATTACCTCCGCCTCTCTGCCTCCATTCCCACCTCCGCAATCACCAAAACCTCTGCTCCACATCCGCCTCTACCTCGCCTCTACCTCCTCGCAACCCCCCTCCCTTCGCAACCCCCTCCCTTCGCAACCACCACTCCCCCTCGCAACCACCACTCCTCGTGAAGACTCCCCTCCCAAGATCTCAAACCACCGACGCTTCCGCTGCCATTCCCGCCACCGACCCGCATTCGCCTCACGCCCCTGCGCCAGGGCGAGTGGGTGGCGACGCTCTGCAGTGGGCTGGGTGGCAGAAGGGGCACAACTTTATGGAGGCAGCCACTTTGTTGCTGCGCCTGGGGCGACACGCCCTTGCTGCTGCCGCCTCGACGCCGCCACCGCCGCCGCTGTTTCTTGCATCCCGTGTGCTTGTACGCATCTCCTAAATACGCTTTTACTTTTCGGAATATTACTTTCTTCGTGTTCATTACTCTCTTCTTACCCTTTGTATTCCTGTTTTGTTAATCCTCGTTCTTTTATTTCTTGTTCGCTGAGTTTCCTCCACTTTTCATATTCTAGCCGTTCTTTTTTGTTTTCGGTATGTTAATTGGTTTGATCTTTGATACTTTTTCTCTTTCGTAGGTACTTCGTGTCTTACCCATTATTTCATTTTTTTTTCGTTAATCGGCCAACTAGGACCACGCATGCAAGCATCCTGCATTTACCGTGGCTCAGTTTTATGTATTATCACGGTGGCAGGTGCTTGCGACAATTTTTTTGGGGGGACCAGCATTTTAGCTGGATCCGATTTTTATCCCCCACGGTTGTTAGCCCTGGGGGTATGGAAGATGAAATGATGATATGATGATAATGGGGGTGAAAGGACAACACATACAGACATACACAAATACACCCATGCCCGAGGCGGGACTCGAACCCGCGATCTTCTGGTCCGAAACCACTCCGGCACTACTGCCTTAGCGATCTCGACCATCTGATCGGCTATTTCATTTTTATTTATTTACCTCGGATGTTTTACTCTTGATCACCGAAAGTAGTGCGTTGTAATTATTCTTAGAATATGTGTGGAACCTCCAGGTTGTTAGTTCTCTTTGCACTTTTTAACAATTCTGATTACAATACTTTCGAGGTTTATATGGTAACTGTTTAAAATTAAAGTTCCCTTTCTGCCTATTCAACAGTGAAATTTTACATGAGTAACTGCTAATATTTCTCGCTTAAAGGTTTTTTCTCGCTTCTTCATGTTGGTACGAATCACATCAGTTCTTCATTCAATCTTCATTGGGCATCTGCCTATGCCGCTGCAGCCACCGCCCGGCCTTCATCACTTACCCCGCGCCTCTCGCCCGGCGCTCCGCTGCGGCTGTTTAGCCCCTTTGTGGCGGACGCATGCGGGCGCGTTTTTCCCCTCTGAAGCGCCCATTCGTCTCAGTTGCGTTGCGCTCCCTCCCCCTCACCCCTCTCTCCCCGTCACCTCACCTGACCTCGCTTCACCTTCCGCTTGCCACGCCCCGCGCCCGCGCCGTGGCCGCGCTCAGTAAAAAAAAAAAAAAAAGAAAGAAACGCTCGCTCAGAGAAGTTGCTGCGACGTGACGGGAGGTCGTGCGACGATCGTGCCGCCCTTCCCCCGCCAACCCCCGCCAACCCCCGTCCAGCTCGCTCCCCGCCTCGCGGCCGTTGCTGCCTCCGCGGCGTCCTCGCTATGTAAAGTCACCTCTTTCCCCAACAGCCTCTGCACCACTGCTCCCTTTCCTGTGCCCTCCGCGAGCATCACACCTTTCTCTCTGTCGCTTTCACGCCAACGTACAACCTCCACTTCTCCCGGCGTTGCCAATAGTCCACGACAGGTCGTGACCTGCTCTGTTGTCCTGCCTCTGTGTTTCTCAATAGCTCCGCCACGGCAACACTCTATCATTGCGCTTCCACCTCTCGCTTACTTTCACAGTTTATTTCGTCTTTTAATGCTGTTTTGTGCCGGATGTCTTCTATATCGTCCGTTTCTACTAGTTTATCATCGCGGTTTCCGTACTTCTCGAGGCACGCAATCCAGTTCCTCTCAATTAGATTTTCTTTCTCAAGTTCTTCTCGCCATGTTCCACAGGTAAAAACCTGTTTTCACGGCATGCGTCTACCGTCAATGCCTCTTTTGCGTGCCCGTTTCCTGCTTCCCGTGGCCGCGTTGCCATGGCCGCTACACTCCCTCACACTGAGACACACACACACACACACACACACACACACACACACACGCACACACACACACACACACACACACACTGTCTTGCCTCTCGTTATGCTCAGCCGTTCCGTGTCGTGTTCCCCTGCACTATTATTTACTCACTTTTTCTCTCTCCCACTCTCGCTTGTCTCGCCGACCACCTTCATCAACCCAATTCCTGCGCTGTGTTATTCAACAGCACACACCTCCCATCGCTATCCTGTCTCTCCCTCATTTCTTCGCCAACATCTCTTTCGAATCTTCATTCCATTACCGTTGCCATCTCGGGGCTTCACGCCCACGCACGAACACTTCTGAGCGCGGGTGTGCGGGCTCTCGTGACCGTCGTGTTTTTCGGCCCCTCTAGGCGAAACGTAATGAAAATATCGCAAGTGAATTCGTTTTTCGACGCAGTGTCGCTCCGTGTACACGCCCTCTTCGCTTCTTGTGGTTCACTTCCCTCGTCAGCTGGCGGTCGCCCTACGGCGCTGGAGCGGCTTCTTCACCTCTAGGTGCAGGGAAGCGGTCCCATGGCGGTAATGTTTAGAAGGACAACTTTTCAAATTCCTAGAAATAAAAGAAGGCGTTTAATACAATATGCGTTTGTGACTCCGACAGGACAAGGGCCCAGTTCTGCTGTTCCGGATACGAAAGAGCATATGTTTTTGATGTGTTGGGATGAAATTACGCATTTTGTTTTCCGATGAAGCGTATTAAGTACGGATTTCAGTTTATTTGTTTTGTGAGATGAAATAAATCTATTGTGTGCCTGTAGAGCTAGGTTGGAAAAACACTGCGAGGAAATTAACCGCACTCTGAGACAGCAAAAAAAAATTCACATCACACAGCATATTTTTGTTCTGTTGAAACTGTATAATGTGCCGTGAAGAACATAGTAGTGGAAATAATTTTGCATTCTACAACGGCTGTAGGTGGTTCGCTCTCAAGCCCTGCTTGTGTATGGTACCAAATAGTTAAAATATCATTGGTTCATGATAAGAAAATTTCATGTAATCCACAATAAATGCAATTATAATTTTTATAAATGCAGCACAGACAATGTAACAAAAGTCAGGAAAAGTAGAGGCACTTGTTTAATGCTCTCTGGAGGTTTTTACGAATATGAAGTGTTTCCTGAGTATTCTTCTACGAATATTCACACGTTACGGATATTGCTGAACGTAATAGATTTTAACATTAGTAACACTGCCTAATTTAACTCGATGCATAATTCCCAAATGGATTTAACTATACCATTCCTACAGCTCCAATAATGCTGTTTAGTAGACAGCATATCTTTGGTGTTATCTTACACATTACACGTACAGCAGAATAGAATCTATGGCCACAATGGTTGTCAACGGATATGAACTGACATATTTCATGCATTTTGAAATAAAGTTAAAAACTCCTCTGTAATTGTTATGCCTTTTATTTGATAACACTGCATTTTGAATATCTCAAAATAAAGAACCATATCTACTTCAACCTATTTTGATTCTTGTGAATAGAATCAAATGGTCATGTATAATGAGCTATGTTCTAGTGTCAAAAATTAATAAGGTAGTTATTTCCCACGTATATGTTTGGGAAACTCGTTAACGTAGAACTAGCGGAAAGCGCACCCCTTCCCGCGTCTGGGGCAGTGGCGAGATGGGGAGTCATGTGGCGCGTGGGTGGCCGCGAGGGGGGCGTGAGCGCCTAATGAAGGGGGTTGCACCTCTTCGTGCGACCTCTGTACCTGCGCCCGAGCCCGCGCGCTCTATAAAGCGGGAACGTGCGCGCGCGCCCGGCGGCGGCGGCGGAGAGCGCGTCCGACGTGCGAGCGCTGCACCCCCCCCCCACCCGCCCACGCCCTCGCCTGCGTCGCATGTGAATTCGGCCCGGGGCGGGCCGGGCGCGCTCTCCCGACGGCGCCGGCCCGGGTGCCGCCCGCGCGTGTTCGTTCGCGCCTCAGCGTCGTTCTTCGCCTGGGTCGCCTTGTGACTGCGCGGCGCCTACGGGGGCGAAGCACGCGCAAGCGCCTGCCATTTACACGCGCGTTCTCCCCGTTCGCGCACGCACCCTCACGCGGGCGTGCTGCTCTCTCGCGCAAGACGGCTCTTGCACACGCGCGCTCGCGCGGCCGCAAGCGCCCACACGTGAGCGCCCACAGAAGCGCGCACACGCCGATTCACACGTGTTAGCTGGTTCATTGCACCCTGTGACTAACTCTGCCGCCTCCTTTCTCATTTTCTCTAGTCTTTTCTCCCTCCCTGTCTCTCTCTCTCTCTCTCTCTCTCTCTCTCTCTCATCTCTCCTCTCTCTCCCTACCTTTTTCTTTCTTCCTTTCTTTTTCTTTCTTTCTTTTCTTCCTTTCTTTTTCTTTCTTTCTTTTCTTCCTTTCTTTTTCTTTCTTTCTTTTCTTCCTTTTTTTCTTTTTTCTTTTCTTCCTTTCTTTTTCTTTCTTTCTTTTCTTCCTTTCTTTTTCTTTCTTTTCTTCCTTTCTTTTTCTTCCTTTCTTTTTCTTTCTTTCTTTTCTTCATTTCTTTTTCTTTCTTTCTTTTCTTCCTTTCTTTTTCTTTCTTTCTTTTCTTCCTTTCTTTTTCTTTTTTCTTTTCTTCCTTTCTTTTTCTTTCTTTCTTTTCTTCCTTTCTTTTTCTTTCTTTCTTTTCTTCCTTTCTTTTTCTTTCTTTCTTTTCTTCCTTTCTTTTTCTTTCTTTCTTTTCTTCCTTTCTTTTTCTTTTTTCTTTTCTTCCTTTCTTTTTCTTTCTTTCTTTTCTTCCTTTCTTTTTCTTTCTTTCTTTTCTTCCTTTCTTTTTCTTTCTTTCTTTTCTTCCTTTCTTTTTCTTTCTTTCTTTTCTTCCTTTCTTTTTCTTTTTTCTTTTCTTCCTTTCTTTTTCTTTTTTCTTTTCTTCCTTTCTTTTTCTTTTTTCTTTTCTTCCTTTCTTTTTCTTTTTTCTTTTCTTCCTTTCTTTTTCTTTTTTCTTTTCTTCCTTTCTTTTTCTTTTTTCTTTTCTTCCTTTCTTTTTCTTTTTTCTTTTCTTCCTTTCTTTTTCTTTTTTCTTTTCTTCCTTTCTTTTTCTTTCTTTCTTTTCTTCCTTTCTTTTTCTTTTTTCTTTTCTTCCTTTCTTTTTCTTTTTTCTTTTCTTCCTTTCTTTTTCTTTTTTCTTTTCTTCCTTTCTTTTTCTTTTTTCTTTTCTTCCTTTCTTTTTCTTTTTTCTTTTCTTCCTTTCTTTTTCTTTTTTCTTTTCTTCCTTTCTTTTTCTTTCTTTCTTTTCTTCCTTTCTTTTCTTTCTTTCTTTTCTTCCTTTCTTTTCTTTCTTTCTTTTCTTCCTTTCTTTTCTTTCCTTCTTTTCTTCCTTTCTTTTTCTTTCCTTCTTTTCTTCCTTTCTTTTTCTTTCCTTCTTTTCTTCCTTTCTTTTTCTTTCCTTCTTTTCTTCCTTTCTTTTTCTTTCCTTCTTTTCTTCCTTTCTTTTTCTTTCCTTCTTTTCTTCCTTTCTTTTTCTTTCCTTCTTTTCTTCCTTTCTTTTTCTTTCCTTCTTTTCTTCCTTTCTTTTTCTTTCCTTCTTTTCTTCCTTTCTTTTTCTTTCCTTCTTTTCTTCCTTTCTTTTTCTTCCTTTCTTTTTCTTTCTTTTCTTCCTTTCTTTTTCTTTCTTCTTTCTTTTTCTTTCTTCTTTCTTTTTCTTTCTTCTTTCTTTTTCTTTCTTCTTTCTTTTTCTTTCTTCTTTCTTTTTCTTTCTTCTTTCTTTTTCTTTCTTCTTTCTTTTTCTTTCTTTCTTTCTTTTTTCTTTCTTTCTTTTTCTTTTTCTTTCTTTCTTTTTCTTTTTCTTTCTTTCTTTTTCTTTCTTTCTTTTTCTTTTTCTTTCTTTCTTTTTCTTTTTCTTTCTTTCTTTTTCTTTTTCTTTCTTTTTCTTTTTCTTTTTCTTTTTCCTTTTCTTTTTCTTTTTCTTTTTCTTTTTCTTTCTTTCTTTTTCTTTTTCTTTTTCTTTCTTTCTTTTTCTTTTTCTTTTTCTTTCTTTCTTTTTCTTTTTCTTTTTCTTTCTTTCTTTTTCTTTTTCTTTCTTTCTTTCTTTCTCTTTCTTCCTTTCTTTTTCTTTCTTTCTTTCTTTTTCTTTCTTTCTCTCTTTTTCTTTCTTTCTCTCTTTTTCTTTCTTTCTCTCTTTTTCTTTCTTTCTCTCTTTTTCTTTCTTTCTCTCTTTTTCTTTCTTTCTTTCTTTCTTTTTCTTTCTTTCTTTCTTTCTTTCTTTTTCTTTCTTTCTTTCTTTCTTTCTTTTTCTTTCTTTCTTTTTCTTTCTTTTTCTTTCTTTCTTTTTCTTTCTTTCTTTCTTTCTTTTTCTTTCTTTCTTTCTTTCTTTTTCTTTCTTTCTTTTATGCACTTACTTTTCCGTTCCACTACCTTCCTCCTTCCTTCTTTCCCTATCGTATTTTCCCCTCTCTTCCATCTCTCTTTCTTCCTTCTGGAAATATGCCCATTAGAAGCTTCTCTGCGCATCTTTTTCCTTTGGCTCCGCGGTGTGTTCATCGATTTGGCCCCTGCCCCTGCCCCCATCGCCTGGCCGGGCGGAAGGCAACACGTCGCCCTTAAGGGCCTCTCTCGGAGATTCCGAGAGCTGATGCAAGTTATTTGGAAATCGTGCGGTGAGAAGTGGACCGATGGCGGCGGCAGACGCGCCGGTAGCACGATTTCCGCGAAATTGGGGCGCGCCGCGATGGTATCGGAGGCGGTATATTTGACAGTGGCAGTCCATGCGAGGAAAATCTTCACGCCTTAAAACTTAGGTACACATCATACGACTTGGATTGTCGTCGTAGGTGATTACTTGACGGTGTATGGGGCTGGTGGGAATAATATTATAATGTTTGATTTGTTTAAATTAATTTTGATGTAGCTGAAATTTATTTTTCATTAAATTAGATACAAACATGCACGTAGATGGGGAACAAAGTGTTACTTTTCATTCACGAGAATCAGTACCTGAAATAAGAGTTAGTGGTTTAAATGTTGCGGTTTCCTGAAAATTAAAAATAGACAGTAAACAGTGTTATTTGCGTCAAAACGATGTTTGTGTGTTACACTTACCGCGAAGGTCTGACCTATGCCATCATTCATTTATTGTAGACGTACTACGTTTTATCATATAGAAATTGCGAGGAAAGTTCGTGTCGCTGTCATGGTGGGGGGGGGGGGGGTCATGTGTGAGTCGTCAAAATATTCATGTCGTAGTAATAATACTTCTTTTATTTCGACAGTTCTTTCAAAATGTGCTCAAATTAATATTATTTAGTTATTATTAATATTAGTTAATGATCTTTGAAGATTGAAAACCTTTTCCTTCTGGAATAAATACAAAGTAAGAACCATGAAAAATTGAAGGATGTTCTCAGCCGTTATACGCTCGGTAGTTTTCACTCAGGAATGACAATAAATGGATTTTTAAAAACTCCAAACGTTTCTTGGGAGTCTGTTTTTTCCTATAAATTATGCTTCAATTTATGTAAATGCAATTAATAAAATGTCCATAAAACTTTCCTTCAAATATCAATTGCGCTACCACAGATTTCACATTACCCCGAACTAAAAATTCTATGAAATGTTTTTAAATTTTGAGTGTACATTTTTAGAGTAATAAGTTAAAGAATGTTTTTCATAACCTGGAAAAAACGCTCTGCTTTCAAAAATAAATAGCAATGCCACTCTACCGCAGAATGGAAGTGCTTGGATTCGGAGAAGAGAGAGACTGATGGTTTCAAATTTTTCATCCATCTCATCAATCAAAAAGGGTCTTGACTGAGATATGGGCGCCGGTTGATGTTTTGAAAGTGAGTCAATGCTTTTTATTCCTGTTGGCACGTCAATCCCACTCTTTTGTTGCAAACGCGTCGTTTCAAGAAAAATGATATGAAATCGCGTAGTTTGTATTTATTGTTCCAGAGATTGATTTACTCTGCTTGAAATTATTAAAACCTACTCGGTGACGAATGACGAAGGAATAAAAATGGCATAATTCAAAAATAAATACAATTTAATTAATGTGTAATGAGTAATATGTTAAGAAATCGGTGATTAGGTATCTAAACGGCCGATAAAGTTCCTTTCCTAATGTTTTTAATATCTCCACTTAGTTATTAATGCATCTTTGTGTATTATAATTTATTGTTAATTTATCATCCTGAAGGGAGTTTTGATTGTGAAAAGAGAATTCATATACTAATTATACAGCAGGGGTTTCATCTCATATATCCTCTACACTACGCATCCTAATGTAAATTGCACGCAATTGGATCGCGAAGCGAAATTCGTCCTGCTATGATACTGTTCCTCTAACGTACTAGGATTGACTGAGTTTATACGCTTCTCAATTGTCTTCATCGCTAGAGAGCATTATCCACTTGAGAGACGCAGCTTTGAATACGACAGCAGGAAGATTGGCTCAGCCGGTCGTCAAAGATTAACTGGATTGTAGTCGTGAACAGATTTCAAACCACATGTCAAACAACTGAAGATGAGTATATCAACACCATTTCTTCACTTCATCATTCTAGACTTGCGAATTTGCTGGGCAAACCAACCTAATACCCAGCTGTTCAAATGAACGATATACTGTCCCCGAGGCGTGCCCTGCTGTTTACGTCCGCAATTATTTCTGACCCATTTCTCCACCGCACGTCTCCACGAGCTCTACCTGCTAAGTTGCGGGGGCAGCGCTCCTTGCTCCCGCTGCCCCTCGCCCCTCCCCCGCGCTGACCGCCTCTCTGCCCCCACACCCCTCGCCACTCCTTCAGGCTTCCCTCACTTCACCCCGATCCACCCAGCTAACCCGCTACCCTTCTGCGCTTCTGGTCCACCCAGCCTCTCCCTCCCCCTTTCCCATCCCCCTCCCCCATTCCCCCCTCCCCCTCCCCCTCCCCCTTGCGATTTCGTTTCCCTTGCGGCCCTGCCCCCGCGTTCGCACGCAGGTAATTTGTGCGGGCGGCGTTGAGCCGGCGCTGGGCGGGACGAGGAGGGGCGGGGGCGGGGCGACGCGGTGCGGTGGAGGTGCTGACCGCGGGGCCGGGTGATGCGCCGTTTATCAAGCGCGGCGCGGCTTCCGGGTCGGCGCTATATATTTCCGCGGCGACAGTTTCCCAGGCGGCCGCCGCCCGCCCGCCCCCGCGCCGGCCGGTGCGCGCCGCGCTGTAAATACAGACTGCGGCCTCGGCGCCCGACGGCGCCCTCGCTCCGGAGGCGCTTCGCTTGCGCCGGACGCCGGCGGGAGGAACCGGGCGCTGCAGTTGCCGTCTCGAATTTCGGCGAGCGATGAAGTATGGTGTTGGTTGCTGAAAGTTTACGTTTTGCTACGTTTCGATATATATATATATATATATATATATATATATATATATATATATATATATATTTGTAGTTGATAAAAATGTTAGTTTTAAATGATGGGGTACGTGCCTTACTATGGTTTGGAAGTAAATATTTTGTGAGAGAGAATAATCTTTAGCACTTTAATTAAGTGGGCTAAAATACAAGAATTGCAATTTTAAATATTATTTATTAAATTATTAAATTCCTTATTTATTAAATTATTAAATTCCTTAACCAAGAAAGCTTTCCAATGTGTATTACGCCAGATTAATGTAATTAATGTAATTACTTGGGTTTCATTCTATGCCGTGACTTGAGTTAAAGATACCAGGTAAATCACTCCATGGAAAAAAAATCTTGGAGAGCCCTATATTTTGCAAAACAAACTTTAGGGAACGCCAATAGTAATGGTAAAACCCTTTTGCACCCTGCATTAGAGTATGAGGATGCATGCTGGGAAAGCTACAATTAATTGTCTCGACTGTCATAGTAGTGGAGAGGGAATTACGCTGGTGGTCTCTCAATTATGATCACAGAATGGCAAGAAAAAGTATGTATCATACAATTCGCGATGCAAAAATCGTAAGCCTAAGAAACCATACCGCATTGGTCGTCTCGATAGCTTAGTTATTAAAGTAAGTGGCATAAACCAGGAAATCTGGGCTTGATTCCTGATTATCGGTTCTTTTAAATAATTTGAATCCTGAAGTAAATAGTATTCATGCAGACGAAATTTGAGATGAACCTTTAGGGTTGGTGTATAACGGGATGAGGAGGCGCTGACTAAGCCGCCTCTGCACTAAGACTGGTAACACATATATGGCCGCGATTAAATAAATAGATTTTTTGTTTGTTGTAAAAATGTTTGCATCCCTTTTAGCAACAATCCTGAAAAAATGTCCACGAAGACGGGCTGACGGCTCTCTCTCCGCACTCAGGGTGGGGGATGGATTTGCGACATAGATTACAAATAGATGTTTGTGACGATAAAATGTTCCGTTTTATTGGAAACAATTCTGCTGCTGTACCTAGGCAGGCACAATCCCAGATAAGCTAGAAGAGTATGTTGTACAACGCTATGAGCACATCCCCTCCGCTCTCACACTAGTAACAGATTTGCGGACGCGATTAAAATTATAGCGATAATTATAAAGTTAAAATTGCCGGTCCGGATGACCATCGTAAAGGCACTAGTGCCGTAAGGATTTCGGACCGAAAGATCGCGGGTTCGAGTACCTCCTCATGGTTATATTTGTGTTCATCCTTACACCCCCTTTCATCACCATATTATGACATCTTCATAGTAACCATGACGTTAAACTCAATTGTGGTCACCAGTAAGCTAGATGTTGGTGCGACCTCAAATAACAAAATAAATAACTTAATAAATAAAAAATAAATAAATAAAAAATAAAGAATGGTTGTAGCGATAGAAAAATTAGCGATTATGACGATGGAAGTTTCGTCTTAATTGGAAACAATACCGAAACTGTACTCGCGCTGGCACAATCTCAGATGAGCGTCAAGAGTCGGTTGTACAACGCGCTGCCTACACTCCCTGCGCACCCAGCCTCGGAGGGGGGGGAGGAGGAGGAGGAGGAGGAGGCTGCGATCAGCGCCGGGCGCCGTCGACGGCGTGGGCGTGGGCGCCGCAGGGCTGCTGCTGCTGCTGCTGTTCTTTATTCATGCGGTGCGCCTGCGGGCGGCAGGGGCGGCAGATTGAAACGCGCGACGCTACCTGAGGAACCGGAAGTGACGGCGGGAATGACAATGTCTTGTTTCCTGTGGAACCTAGCGCGTGTGCGTACAAGGACGAAGTTAATTTTGAGGCTGAGGGATTGCGGTTACATGGTCATAACCAGTTTTTATTTGTGCGTTGTTACGTTTTTTACTTTCGTTATAAGCTTATTTGCGTGGTGTGGGTTTTTACTTTTTGGGGTCAGATGCGAAGAAGCCCGAACAGACCATAATATAATAAAATATGAAAATTTTATGAAATGAAGTATTGCACATTCCATACAATAATGTGGGATGTGTAATATATTTTTAAAATTTAGGCTGATATCAATGCACATTGCTCTGAAATGAATAATTTACAATTGATGTGTAACCAGAAATGGCCCACATGCTTCTATAAAAATCGTAATTGAATTTTAATTTGACCACAAATCTCCCAGAGAATAACATAACGCTTATTGTTCTTTCAAATACGATAGTTTTGACTGCGGGGGATTCAGCTACATTATCTATGTGCATTGATTTTTGATAAAATGTTTTAAAATATTTTGTTTAATCCCATACCTTCGACTAAACTATCTTTAATCTTATAAAAATGTCATTAAATAAGAATTTTAAATACTTTGAATATGCTGCATATTTCAGATCAAACAGTTCACCAACATGAATGCCCATTCCCGACTTCCTGAAAACAACAGAATTTAGTTTGTCAGTAGACTACAGAAGTACTGGTAAAACTACAGAAGTCAGCTTTTGGTATTCTGTTATGGCGCCGTGATTGCGTCCATGACTGTCCCGGCCCCTCGCCCTCGCGCCGCTCGCGCGCGCCGACCGCCGCTCTGTCGCTGTCCAGTGGCTCGTGTTCCTTTTATCGCCGCTCGGGCCTGATTCTCCGCGTTCCTTCGGGCTGCGCCGCCTGTTGGGGCTAACCGCGCGCGGCGATATGTCGGCCTAATGCGAACATCCCTGTTACGCTTAATTAATTCGTTTGTGCCGAGCGGTGTCATCGCGCCTAATGGTGTTTTATATGGCGTTAAGCTCGCGGATAGATGGCCGAATGAATATTCTCATTGAATCGGCCCCGCGCGAATGCTCGATATTAACCGGAGCAATAGCGTTTGCGGCCGGCGCAACGGTTCCTCCCGCCCACGCCCTCTCACACATACACGCGTACAAGCGCGCGCGCACGCACAAACACGCGCTAACGTTAAGCGTCCGCTAAATTAGTGTTTATGATTTGTCACGCAACGCGGCGCCAGCGGCGGTCGGGGCTGCGGGAACGGCGTGGGCGACGAAAAGCGTGATCCATGCCGAACTATTAGCGATACGCCGGAAAACACCGGGCGAGTGTAAACAGCGGGCGGTCCCCGGTGATTAGAGGGATTTTTCATCAAGGGCGCGAGGGAGGGAGGGAGGGAGGGAGGGGGTGGCAGTGCTTTGTGACGCCGCGGGGAGCGGAAACGGAGGATGTCCGGGGGGGGGGGTAGAGCGGGAGCGGTGACGGCTGGGAGTCGCGGAGGCGCTGCGGGGCTCGGGGCGGTGCGGAGGCGGAAGTCTCTGGGTAATTAGCGCGTGTTTGCCCGCTGGGAACGTGCGCGCGCGCGTGTGCTTGTTTGCGTGCGCGAGCTCGTCCATCATCTCCGCGCAGCCGCGCTCTCTTCTTCCCGCAGGTGATTCGCCTAGCCTCGCCTCCCTTCGCGCGCGGATGCTCTTTGATGTTTGCGACGGAGGGAGTGCGGAATCAACCCCTCGCCGTCCCTCTCCCTTCCCCTTCGATATGGCACCCCCTCCCTCGCCCTCTTCCGGTCGCCGTCTCCGGGACATGGGCGGACGCTCCCGCCCGCCGCGGATCCGGCATGAGGGGATGAGGCGCAACGGGGAGGATGAGGATGGAGAGGATAGTGGCAGCGGTGGTTGCGGAGGCGGGAGATGTAGAATTGGACGCCACCGCTGCATTGTGTTCAGCGGGGTTTCGGGCGACAGCGTGGGCTGCCGCGCAACGCAACAGTATGGGCCGAGGTGGGCGCGCCAAGGGCGGCGCGAGGGCGGCGCGAGGGCGGCGCGAGGGCGGCGCGAGGCATAGGCGGCCCGGGAGGCTTGTTGTGCGCTCCCCTCGCTCCGCCCCGCTGCGGCCCCTGGGCGCTACACGCATCATTAAAACGGCCTCTGCGCGGCTCCATCACATGGCCATTAGGGGCCGCGAATGGAGTCGCAGGCGCAGGCGACTTGCCACTCGCTGCTGTGGGCGCCTTCGCGATCGGCGGAGGAGATGGCTCGGCGACTTACAAATTGCATGTTTTAGAGCTATCGCGTCTCCCTACGCATATTGATATAATGGGATGTACTCCAAAAAGTTAAATTCATTCAAAATTTAAATAGAAAAAAATACCTTTTATGTTGACTTCGATAATATAATTCTTTGTTGAGATTAACTTAGTAATTTTGACAGCTTTCAATGGAAATAGAAAATTCTAAACAGTAGTTTGGTAATACAATACCACAATACGCCAGTGCAGAATGCACCATTTTAATTTGCAGAGAAAATCCGTCCGGCTCACTGAGTCATTTAATCGCTATCTGTTCGACTGGCGAAAATCAGTGCGATAAATTGATCGAAATGATCCAATTGCATTAGCGAAACCAAAAATAAAATTAATGAGGCTTATGTTGTGAAAAAAAGGTTTTTTGCGACGGAACATCTGGCAAATAATGACGCATCAGTTCACATTTTCTCTTGCTTGTTTTCAACGAAAATGTCTTTCTAAAAACAGCAACAGTCATTACACGAGATATATCTTAAAGCATTGGTTAAATATTTTACTAGTGAGATTTTTCTAAAATAAAACAACGTCCGAATTCCCTACTTGCTCATCGCACTGATGAATGAAGTCTGCAATTGTCTTTAACAAAAATGTAGTGAGCAAAATTAGTTTTCAGAAGTTTTTTTTCCTTTTTTGGAATGAAATGTCATCCTGGTTATGTCGCAAACGGGCGCAGAGTTTGGCTAATCCTATCGTTCAGTTAATTGACGTGTTATTTTATGAAACTATCGTTCAAAACACTCGTTGTTTCACATGATCTTTATATTCTTACTAGTGGCCTGCAGGAGCCAAAACCTCTGATAAAACAAAAATTCGGGTTTTTCCGAAAAGTAGCAAATACACTGATCGCGATCAAAATATAAAGTGCTATGAATAACGTAACAAACAAGGAAATATTTTCACAGAAATAATCTTCACAATCACTGCAATAACGTATTATAATACAAACAGTACAACATTTTTTCAAATACTATCAGGAATACCAAAAATTTGCTGAACCAAAACGCAAGATTGAATAGCAAACATTTCAAGGCGAGCGGTATCTTTCTTGCCTTGCTGTCGTATGACGTTAGCTGTGGCGTCACGAGTGGCTCATTAAACATGAGAATTTATTAGATACGCCCAGTATGAGAATAGGTTAAGTACCACATACCAATATATTTGCATTTTTCAGTCCAATCTGATTCATTATCTCCGGACATTTCCGAGTTCTTGTGCACCTAACGAAACCGGACACCGCACAAGTCCGGAGACTGCATAGTTTCCTTTCAATGTCTGCCCTCATTGGAATGCACATACAAAATTGATAAAATGCACATATAATATGGATACTATAATGATTGCACAGTTCATTAGCAATGTTTGTTTGTTTTTTTTTTTGTAAAAAAAATTCAAATCCTTCCTATGCATGCAGCCAGCGTCACGCAAGTCCACAACACATCTTCACAAGGCTGCCGTACAGTCGTCTGTCTGGAGATCCCTCCCCCCCTCGCCGTCCGACTCGGAGCGAGGCGTCACCCTTGTCACGGCTCCCTCGCCCTCGCTGCAAGGCAGCGTGCGTGCTCGGAGTCTCAGCCAGCGGCGTCGCCACTCGAGCGGTAATTAACTTTAATTAGCCGGCGCGCGCCCGACGCTGAATTTAAACAGCTTCAATATTTTACGAGCGGCTGCGGGCGCGCGTGCGCGGTCAGGTGTATCGCAGGGGCATTTTTAAAATTCCATCCCCCCTTCCCCCCCACCCACCCACCCAGCGACTCGCGGCGGTGGAGAAGTGCAGGTGAGGGACTGCGAGTTGCAATCGGTCGGCTTTAGGAGACGCCTCTAAATAAACAGCTCGCTGCTGTTGCGGCCGCGAACGCGCCAATAGTACGATGCAATTCGCCGAAATAATTTCGGGCGGCGATAAGGAAGCACATTTGCAGAATTCGCACATGATCGACGAACAATGAATGTCCTCTGCACGCATGGCAGCGCGCGGAATGTGGAAAAATAGGTTCGGTGTTTAAACGCACGCGCGGAAATAAAAATGCTAGGGCTGCCGATTGGGATGGGTGGGTATTTGCGATTACCGCAGATATGTGGTGTTACTGTAATGCTTTGCGGGTTAGAGACATGTGGAATATATTGGAATGTATAGAATGAAACAAATGAGCAAAAAATGTGTTCAAATAAATAACGTAAAGTATTAATGAACGAAATGTCTTCTTAAGCTAATATTAATCGATGAAGCATTGGTATTTTGTCATACAAATTAGTCATCGCCTCTTCCCGATGTTTTTCTTCAACCTAAAGTACTCTTATGGTATAAAGTATACAAATATAAAAAAATATTGTTACCCGAAAGGTGAACGTAATTTAAAGAAGTCTTCGGTTTCTTGCCGTATTTTGATTCGAATCTGTTTTCTTGATTGAAATCTGATTTTTATTATTTAATTGTGTTATCTGATATTTATTTTGCATACTGTGTGGATATCTGTAATAAGTGCAACCGTATTTTCCCAACGAGATGAATAAAGTTATTCAATTGAATATGTTGTGGGTTGAAATGAGGGCTTGGAAGGGAAGACTCCTGCGAGAGAATTTTCTCCATTCCACAATGTAACATACACCGTCCATTCTCAGATATTTCTTTCTCCAAGTCTCCGCAAGACAGTGTGGACGCCAAAGTCCGGAGCGCAGCCATCAAGCTCACGCAGTTATTCCAAGGACGGTCCTCGCAACGCAACTTGGCCACCGAAATACTGCGCCATCTCGGAAGAAAAACATTCCTTTCTTGCCAAAGCGACGTTGCGTGCCGCTTCCAACTTCGAAACGCTCTAAAATTTTAACTGAGGGAGGATGGGTAGGTTCTTCCTTGAGAGTAAACCATAACCGTCACCCAGCTTCCTAGCCACTCTCTGCTGTCAGTAAGGATGTTCCTCACCAAACAACTTCATCTTCACGTCTGTCTCCATTTTGTCGACACACAGCACTCACTTTCGCGCTTTATGATCGCTTTCCCACTGCTGTATCAATGATCACGGCAATACGTTTTCAAAGATAAATGTGTATGATAAATCTTACTACTTAGAGGCACATGAATCTTACCTCTTGGTCCTTCGCATTTAACATGGAAGTAATACACTCATTTCGTTATTTTCCTCCTGTTACATAGTTATTTTGTTTTTATTTCTTCCCTAATTCCCTTTTCTGCCATCTCCCATCAACATTACCTTTACTGAAATGTTTCTTTCCCTTCTCCCTGTTCAAACTTTGCGCTTTCTCTCCTTTGCCCATCACACCTGTTCTCGTGTCTTTTCCTGTGGTCCAGAAACCGCCTCTTTCCCTCCTTTTCCTATTGTCTCCTCCCATTCCCTTCCAGTTCCCTTTCCATCGCGCACCACCCGGGCGCCACTGTCACTCTTCCTCATGCAGTGAACTCTTCGCAGTTTTCCAGCCCCACCCTTCCACTGCGCCTCCACCGCCTCGTCCAGCCGTCCGCGCCGCTGCCCCTCCCACGTCTTGTCCTCCTCCCCCCCTCTCGTCGGGCGACGGACCGGCGTCGGAGAGGCGCGCCCATAAACAATGGCGAGAGGGCGGCGGCGGCGGCGGCGGCGGTCGGAGAGGCACATCGCGTTGCGGAGGAATTTGGCCGTCGCCCCCCCCCCCCCCGCCCCGCCCCGCCCCGTCCTCGACTGTTTGCTTCTTCCTCTGCTGCTCCTCCTCCTCCGGAGGGGAAAAACACGATCGCTGGGCTTTGTTTCATGGAGCGAGGGCGCATGCTAAGCGAATTCGAGATTAATTATTTCCGAGTTTCCGGCTTCTGGAGATGGCCTCTTCGACGGAGCAAGGTTGTCAGAATCCGACTCCCCGGGAAAATACGACTGGCCGCTAAGAGGAGTAACTTGCGAGTTTGCTTCTCCGGAGTTTTTGCGAAATTTCCTTCAGAGACGTTTCGCGCCGGTAGTAAATTTTCTTTACTTTCATTTACGGAATGCTGTTTCATCACTTAAAAATGTTTTCGAACTCCCCGATTTCCAATATATAATTCACTCAAACATTTTTTTTACTTAAGAGAAATCGTGGAGGTGTTTTCGAGAGGGGAGGAATTAACGTAATTTGAAGTTTAATATTATGCGAGGCGGTTCTCAAAATGCTGAAACAAATTTTGCCGTTTTAAACTAAAGAAACTTCATTACACTTCAAATGTAATGCTTGTGTGCATTAAAGCCATAAGATATTAGGTATTCAAAACTCGTACAACGTCGCTATAATCCGCTTATAATATGCAGGGTAAATCTGAACTTGTGACTGACTTTTATTAAAAATACTTTTTAGATTTCGATCTAAATGTGGGTGTACAATATTTTATATGAATTGTTCTGTTTGTGAATTTTTTTAAAGTGTTTTTAATATTATTTAATGTATTCCTTTTTTAAGTTTTGTATACACTTTGCGAACATTTTGAATCATGAAATGGACGCGGCGCAATGCCATTATTTAATTCTGATTTTAGAAGAACTGACCATGGGGATGACTTGACATGTATACAATTACGCAGTTTCTTTTCCAAAATGGCGAAACGATAAATCATAAATTGAATCCCATTTGGGTGCCCGGCGTGAGGGCTTTGGCCAAGTGCTGCGCTGAAGGGAGGTCCGACCGAGCGAGCGCATCGCGCAAGTGAACCGGAAGGGCGACACAGCCGCGGGGCTTGTAGCTCCAGGCGGCCGCCCGCCCCTCCCCTCCCCCTCCCCCTCCCCCTCCCCCTCCCCCTCCCCGCTCCAGCAGACCGGAGGCGGCGAGCGCCCTGTCCGACAGGGCCGCTTCGGCTGCGCTCGAGCGCCGACACACACACGCACACGCACGCGCACGCACGCACACGCTTTTTTCCGCCGGCCCGGGCGGACCTGTTACACGACTGCGCATGAAACAGAAATATCCCGCTTATAGAATGGTATGATATTTGATTCATACGCTATCGCATAATAAATTAGTTTAAATGCTGTAGCTTATTAAATAGTATGAACGCAAACCGAACCGTTCAAGTGTGGTGCGCCATAGTATCGGATACTTTGGGTGAAATGGAGATTATTTTCTTTGGTGACAGTAGCTCTCTGCATTCCATTTGGCTTCTAAAACACACAACAAAGGGCAATGACTATTTCACTCATGCGTTCAATGACCTGGGAAAAATAATTGATTACGCATGTTATATCATGTGCAGTTAGTTTTGTGTAATCAGTTGTATCTCATTGTGTTTTCCTAAGAAACATTGAATGTTAGCAACCTTTATTTACATCCGAATGCCTGAATTGGTATTTTATTGAGAGTTTTAAAAAAATGGTGTTCATGAATATGCTTTAACTAATATGCTCAATGTAATGAAAATCATAAAATTATATTTATTAAAATAAATTAAAATATTTGCAATATAACTGAATGCAAGTTTTGATATTGATTGTTGGAAATGGGGTACTCTCACTAACATTTGCATTTAAAAATGTTTCTTTTGCGGTGATGTAGTTGCATGTAAACTGCTCAAGTATCACACTTAAAAGAATGAATTACGAGACTCATTGTGGTCGTTAAACTACAATTTTTATTTTGTGGATTTATTTTGGAACTTGTATTCTGCTTGTTCAAACGGTTAATCACCAGGAAATTGCATGCTTTCTTTTGACTTATCAAAAACCTTGAATTTATTACAGGAACAGGATGTCATACAGGAAATGTATTTATACAGGAAATGCATTTATAGTTTGGTAATAATGTGGTGTTAATGTTGATTTAAATAACTTCTTTTCTTAACTGGCGACTACAAACTCATGAAATTCTCTGTGAAATGGTAGCTGTTCCAAAACGAATCACTTTACTTCTTGCTGATTGACGCAGTTCACGTGAGTCTGCTCGAATCATTTTTGTTGTTAAATAACGCTAAATATTATAAACGCAAATATTATATACCGCTAAATATTTGTTAGCGATTGTGGTGAACCGAATACCCTATCCATCCACTGTAGGCGAAATGAACGGATCTTCTACTAGCCACCGCGCCAGCTACCCGCATGTCGCCCGAGTTTCTCTTCCAGCACAGCGAGCTCGGCCAGGCCCCGTGCGTTCTAGCGTCCACCCGTTGGCTGCTGTGAGCCGTTGCGCGCCGATACTCGACGCATCAGAGCAAGGTCGCCTCCGTGCAGACCACCCGCCCACCACACCGCCCATTCACTTGTCCATTATCGTGCCCTCTCGCTTGCTCGCCCACAGGCCCTCTGGCTTTCTCGCCAACCCTCCCTTTCGTTTGCTCGCCCGTCCGCCCACTCGCTTGCTCGCCTACCCGCCTTCCTCGCTTGCTCGCCTACCCGCCTTCCTCGCTTGCTCGCCTACCCGCCCTCTCGCTTGCTCGCCCGCCCGCCTCCTCGCCCACCCGTTTGCTCTCCCGCCCGCGGGGATCGATCCCGGCCCCGCTGCGTGGGCGAACCCCTTTCTCTCACCGCCACCACCACCGCTTTCCCTGCCACCCCCCATTCTTTGGCGTCTCTGCTTTTTCTGTTTTTGAGGCCATTGTTTTTCATGCCGTCCCTCTCTTAGCATTACATGTACCATCCGAACGAAATAAACTTGTTTAAATTTTCTAGAAGAATTTGAATCGCCTAAACAAATATTTATCGTATTTCGTTTGACACAGAAGCATAAGGGAATTGAACCGACATATATCAAATAGTACATGGTAGGAAATGTCCTAATGAATGGAATTAGAAATTCGAATTAAATATATATTTTAAAAAGTGGAATTATAGATTTTAATGCATAAAAAGTAAATGTAATGTGGTAAGTAGTAACCTAACAAATAATTAATATTGTTCCAGAGAATTTCTGTTAATGACATTATTGCAAATATTAGAGAGTGTGTGTAAAAGTTTAATGGAATAAATATGAGAAGGGAATTTAAATATTAAATAATAAATAGATGTAAATTCAATAAAAAACTGACGTAAAGTCTCGCAAACTAGTGTGTCGGATTCCATTACACATTACACCCGCTACTCTGTCCTACCTTGACAATCGTCCCTCGCCTCGCCTCGCCTCGCCTTCCCCCTTCTCTCTCGCTCACCTTCTTCCCAGCACCTCCGCTGCCTTCGCTCGACTTTCCTTCCACCCGAGTAGGTTTTCCGCGCCGAGCACTTACGCCACTGCAGGGCCACGAAAATGTGTGTTGGTGGTAAAAGGAAAAATATAATTTTGCGTTTAGATGCGGTGTGCAGGTTGTAGACTGGAAGATTAATGTCTGCAACCTCGCAAGCGTTGGCTTGCTCGAGGTGTACGATAGATCACTATAGATTTGATATCAATGAAGAAATTAGATTCTTATGAAGGAAAACGGAGCAAAGAATAAAAGTAAAGAGCAAATTGTCTGCATTGAACAGAAAATGGCTCGTAAAATTAAAATTTGAATGACAAATGCAAAGCATCTTTGAGAGATAATTTTTAGATATTTCAGAAGTATCGTTCCGAATTTTATATCTGTAAATCATTATGCATGTTTAAGAAGAGTGTTGCACATCCTTTTTTTTTCTTCTCAAACTGTCATGACACTAGTTCAGGGGCTTAACGCTAAAGTGCACTGCAAGTCACAAGCCGAATAGTAAGTTCACAAAATATAGTTTGCTAACGAATTACAGGGGTGAAATATCTTTGGTGGATCGATGCGTATTCTTGATGCAGTATCTTCTGAATGTGAAAGAGCGTAGTAGTTACGAATCATTATTCCGTGTCATTTTCATTTCTTGCTTCACAAAGCTTTCATGTAGTTTCAGTGAAGATCCGCAATCTTCGGGGTCCTTTGAGCGTATAATAACACGGTTCCCAGGCGTGCGGATTCTGCTGCAATTGTATCCGCACGTGCCCGCGTGAAGGACGGGGTGCAGCGAGAGCCTTGAAGAGGGGCGTGCCGTCAGCCTCCGTGAATCCCTCCAAGAGGGGAGACACGGCATGCGTTGCATTCACAACCGGGAGTCCTCGGGAAAGTGCGGCTTGGAGAAGCAGGGTGGTGGTGGTGGTGGTGGTGGTGGGTGGGTGGATGTCGGTGACGTCGCGTACGGTGTCCGTGCCAAGAATTTTGCAGACTAATTTTACGTCTTCAAGGTGCTTTCTTAAGCACACCGTGTAGAAAATGACTGTGAACTTGTCGTGGCGCTGAGTCATTACATTCAACAATGAAACTAAATGTTTCATTGTTGAATGTAATGACTTACTTGCTTTCATTCAATCTTGCACTTACGGCATTCCACATTATTCAGCACTCATTCATGTACTCACTGATCATACATGAAAACTAGTAGATATCTTATTTGCTTATTGATTTCAATGTGTTACTTTGCGGTACGCATGCTGCCAAGTAAGACGCAGCCTAATTTTGCTGTACGCAGAGTCTTTACCGCATGCGTACCGCAAAGAAGTTATAACTCTATTCAGAAGTGCAAATTATACAAAACACTAAGGCGACATTAATCAACTAGGCTGTCACCTCACATATTAAGTTCAATGCCAATAACAATATATACTTTAAATTTCCACGAATTTGTCCTACAAATAGTTCGGTCCGCAATACGTACGATCTTCGCCGTACTCCTTTCAAATTGCCAGACTCTGCTCCTATCGTCTCCTTGTCCTTCAACATTTCTTACTTTTGCCATATAATATTTTGCCATACATACTTTCAGTACTAGCTATGTAATTCACTTTTATGTATTCAGCTGTAGTGGTAGGATAAATTAAGAAAAACGTTTTATTAAGGAAAAGTAATGCGATAAAAATGAATATGGAAATAATGTAAGAAAAAAAAACAATAAAAACAATATAAGAGAAATTAAGAAATATCTCGTTTAAAATCCTACCTAATTCCTAATGGATGACTTCATCAGCCTTCGAATCTGAAATCTTGAACACTACTGCAGAAACAATCTGGGTGCATTTGTGTTTACGTTTACTTGAAATTTGGTCGGGGTTATCTAAACAAGATTTTCGTTCAACGGTGATCCTATAAACCGCAGACGGCACGTTGAAGTAAAAGATACCGAAACTTTCAATTTTCGACTCCTGCGCTAACACTGTCAGAAAATTCTGAAGCCGTATTCGTCACTTGACGACTTTGAAGCTCGCGTGAAAAGTTTTGCCGCCGCCGCGCTCGCCCTGTTGCTACCGTTGGCAGATTCGCAGCCGCTGCGCTGTGCCGTTTCCCCATCGGCAGACTTTCCGTCACCTCGGAGCGCCCGTAAACGCAGAGGCGCAGCCGCCATAACTTCTCCCACCCCACCCCATCCCGTCCTCCATCACGGCTTGTGCGCTGCGGCGCCGCCGCCGCCGCCGCCTCACTTTGAGAACTTCAGCGTCGCGTCGCCACATTCGCGGGCGATAGATCTCGCTTACGTCGTGCGGCGGCGGCGGCGCGGCCCTGACACGTTGCATGGTTTCTTCAGCCGTCTCGGCCCAGCGAGTCTTTCGCGTGTCGGCTTAGTTTTCCTCCACCACTGGCCTCTCTTTTCCCCTTTCTTGTGAAGCAGAGCGTTGTATAATTAACTGACACCCCCTCAAAAAAAATTACACACAGGAAAATCAATTGACGTTCTTTCATGGAATTCATGTTCGACTTATATTGGCCCTTTAAAAACCACAAAAGGTTAATGAGACACTGTTTTATAATTAAAGAAAGTAAAATCATAATTATTTGTAACGAATTTGTGATTGCCAATGATCTACACGTTTATGCGACCACCGAAAATAAATACATTTTTAAAAGAAAGATTTTTCTTCGTAAAACACTTTTGGTCAGTGATATATATCACTGACCAAATATATATATATATATATATATATATATATATATATATATATCACTGACCAAATATATATATATATATATATATATATATATATATATATATATAATATTTTAATTTCTAACTAGTTTTCAGTTTGTACTTTTCTCCTCATACACACTTTTTTCATTTTATTCCTGGAAGTTTCAAGGTTTACTTTCACTAGTTTATTTATTTTATATCAAAGTTAATACACAATTTTTGTTCTTCAATTCTTTTTTTTTCTTCATTTTCAATTAATTAGATTTTATTATCTTTGATTTTCTTTTTTTTTCTTGTGTGGGTTTCATGAATTGATTGGTATACAACAGTAATTTTTCACATTAATACACTATTTTATTCTTTGTGATTCTCGCATCTTTCTTTCTTCTGGATTTGGAATCTCTCTTGTCATTTATATTTCAACTTGAAATATTCGTTGTTTTTTCACATCTTGACAGAAGGGGAACGCGTAGAACCTGGAAGGCGTTTCAGATGTCTCACCTGACGTCCGCTTTCTGTGCTTTCGTGCGTGGGGGTGTGGGTGGGCGGATAAAGAATCAGTGACGTTTGATCCGCCGCCGCCCCGCCGGAGTTCCCCCCTCCACGGTCCCTCCGCCCGCTCCGCCCCCGCGCACCGGCGAGGAAGTTGGTTCGGCGCGCCGTGCGGGCGCGAAGCGCTGCGCAGAGTCTATATAAGAATTATGAACTCGCCGAGTTTGAACACTCATAACTTCGCGTGGAGCAGCCAGGGAATTGTGGAGGAGCGGGGAAACCGTTCCCGACAACTTCATCGCCAAGTTTTTTAGTTTATGGTTGTGTATGCACTCGAATGGGAATGCAAGCTTAAAACTTCGCTGTCGGGCGGGGGCGCGCGGGGGCGGCGGTGCGGTGTTGCCAGATCGCGCTGGGAAATTGAGTCGGGAGGTCCCCGGGGACTATTATCGATACGGGGGCGGACGCCGCGCCGGGACCCGGGGTTTCACCCTCGTCCACCCCCTCCTCAACCCGTCGCGTTCTTCCTCCGCCACCTGTTCGCGGTGCAACAGAGGAGGGGGGAGAGAAGGAGCGAGCCTTGGGAAGAGTTGCCGGGGGTGGGCGGGGCAGAATGGGGGCGGAGGAAGGTCAGGGAAGATGGTGGTGGGACAGACGGGCCAGAGATGGGGCAGAGCCTTGGGAAGAGGAGCCGGGGTGGGCGGGACAGAATGGGAGCGGAGGGCGGTGGGACAGGCGGGGACGAGGGCGGAGCGGGGGAGGGCGACTCGGGCGCGAGCACAGGTGTGGCGTGTTGAGCTGGAAACGAGGCGGAAGCTCGTTTTAGTTTTGTCGCGGGAAGCAGTGTTTGCTCAAACGAGAACGGGCAGTGTGCCGCTCGCTTTGGAGTTTGCTTGAAAGAGTTGCTCGAAAGCGTTTGCTCGCCCTGAGCGAATATCCCGCTCAAGTTGCGTTCGAGGTATTTGGACTTCGAGACAAAGGCTGTGTTTCCAACTAGAATGCGGCGACCAATTGTTAGTAAAGCGAAAAGTTGTTAGTGAACAGTATGCGAAGTTGAATTGTAAGTATACGTCGCTTATCTAACCAACTTCCTTCCAGGGCGAGTCCCTTACCTGAATGAGTAATAGAATTAAATCCTTCAGACTGATATAATTATACCGACTCACAGAATAGGTGTACATCTGTAGCGAAGGATCCAGAAAATATTTCTTGGCGAGGGGGGGATTTTTTAATTCGGATCGGCAATAAATATTTTCGAAACTATTTTTTTATTGTTTGTTTGAAATGAAAAATGTGAGTTGTATTCTTAATGTCAATACTGATGTGAATGTGATTTCTGTTTGGTAATTGTTTATAATAAATTGAGAAAATTAAAAAAATGACTTCAAGAGAGGATGCTATTGTTCTCGTGCGCCTTCCTTGGATCCGCCACTGTTCGTACAATGGCTCTTCAACTTCGAAGTTGAACAATATTCGGCAATTCTTGAAAATTTTAGTTCCATTGCTTCTTCAAAAATATTATCATGCATCCTGCTTTAATATGGCGTATTTAATACTCACTTTAATCATTCGGTTTTAATGACGTAGCATTTCACGTTTCGTATTAATACGCATTGTGAACTACAGAGTTAAAAATTAGCTTTAAAAGCCTAAATGTACCTGAGAATTAAAATTGCGATAAACTCTTTCTTTTTTGAAATCTCGTGAAATATATAATCCTCCGTCATAAAAATCAATAATTTTGATTTCACAAGACACTCTTAATTAATAATTCACACACGAATTTTATTAAATTCAATCTTCACATATACAAATTAGTTTCATATTTTGGCCATAATTGTTTCGACTGTTGTATTTTCTACCAAATTTTTGTTGAGACCATCCTCTTTTGAGAGATTTGAACGATTAGCGAGGCAGCGAGTGATTTTAATATCTCTAACTTCGTGTGTGTGTGCGCACGCAAAAATACCAAAAATTGCTTTCCATTTACAACGCGATATTTTTCTTTGGAATGGAAAGACTTTGTTAGTATTTCTATATGAAAGTTGCAAGGTTTAACTCTTGCAAGGTTTAACTCTTCATTCTCTCACTAGTGAACAGTGTATGACAACCCCTACTACGATGAGAGAGTGAGAGCGAGAGCGAGAGGTAGTGCGAGAGCGAGAGCGAGAGGTAGTGCGAGAGCGAGAGCGAGAGGTAGTGCGAGAGCGAGAGGTAGTGCGAGAGCGAGAGCGAGAGGTAGTGCGAGAGCGAGAGCGAGAGGTAGTGCGAGAGCGAGAGCGAGAGGTAGTGCGAGAGCGAGAGCGAGAGGTAGTGCGAGAGCGAGAGCAAGAGGTAGTGCGAGAGCGAGAGCGAGAGGTAGTGCGAGAGCGAGAGCGAGAGGTAGTGCGAGAGCGAGAGCGAGAGGTAGTGCGAGAGCGAGAGCGAGAGGTAGTGCGAGAGCGAGAGCGAGAGGTAGTGCGAGAGCGAGAGCGAGAGGTAGTGCGAGAGCGAGAGGTAGTGCGAGAGCGAGAGCGAGAGGTAGTGCGAGAGCGAGAGCGAGAGGTAGTGCGAGAGCGAGAGCGAGAGGTAGTGCGAGAGCGAGAGCAAGAGGTAGTGCGAGAGCGAGAGCGAGAGGTAGTGCGAGAGCGAGAGCGAGAGGTAGTGCGAGAGCGAGAGCGAGAGGTAGTGCGAGAGCGAGAGCGAGAGGTAGTGCGAGAGCGAGAGCGAGAGGTAGTGCGAGAGCGAGAGCGAGAGGTAGTGCGAGAGCGAGAGCGAGAGGTAGTGCGAGAGCGAGAGCGAGAGGTAGTGCGAGAGCGAGAGGTAGTGCGAGAGCGAGAGCGAGAGGTAGTGCGAGAGCGAGAGGTAGTGCGAGAGCGAGAGGTAGTGCGAGAGCGAGAGGTAGTGCGAGAGCGAGAGGTAGTGCGAGAGCGAGAGGTAGTGCGAGTGCGTTCCAAGCAGGGAAAGGAGAACGCTCGTCAACAGCGGCGCAAAAAGAGATAAAGAGCTAACGAGGTGACCAATATTTCGTGCGGGCGCGCGCGCCAGGAGACAAAGATAGGCGCCGCGGCCTTGTCGCCGTTTCTGCGCCGCTGTCGCCGCCACTTCGAGGCGCACTGCGTCATTTCCCTTCCTGCGCGTCACTTTCTGCGGCCGCTGGGCAGGGCTGTGGGCGTCTTGGCCCGCACGAGGCACATTTGGGGTGTGTAAGCACACGCATTATGTCGAAAGGAGGAGGGTTAACATGAAAATGGGTATGTGAGGAGAGAAGAACATTTGAGTGCACGCTTATGTTTTTATGTCCTCCCCTTCCCAGGACTAGTGATGGTTGTGGCGATTTGCCTTTGCAATCCTATGTGTGGATGATGGTGTAGTATTCATGATATGTGAATGATAATGATAAATGTATGTTAAAGTTAGGGATGATGTTCTGATCAGGTAGTCGGTGGTGTGAGAAACCAGACATGTCTAAATCGCTTGGTGAATACTCTCGTTGTTTTGTCGAGTCTTGGACTCCGTGTACTTGCCCAATGCTCAGAGATGCTGCGCCAATGAGGCGGGAACGTCTTTGACGAGAGCATAATCAGACGCTGGATTTCGTTATCCACACCAATGCATGCTTTGGCGTAACTACATTAGAAAACGTATTGTGTGTTAGCTTCTCCCTTTTCATTTTGATGACTTTAATAAGTAATTAGTTTCGGCGTATACATAATAACTGCCTTACACATATATTATTAGCTTTCTTTTAAATATTGGCTTACCAAATTTATTCATCACATTGACAAATGTATGATATAAAAAGCGAACTAATACTATGTACGCATAGATTCATTGTATCGCAATAATTTGAAGAGAAATACCAAAAGAATGAAATCGTGGACTACTTGTGTGCAAATGATATGTAATTAAAACAAACTCATTGTGAGATTATATCATAAAATTATTTTATCTCTTTTAAATATCTTATGAATTTGCACATTCAGTAATCATATATGCATTTTTTAAAGATTGTTTTTAACAAAGTCAATTTACTAAGTTATATAATGAACATTACTATATTTAGTAGCTGTCCATAAAAACGGATAATATACCCATAGCACAGTACTTGCAAATCTGTAAGGAAAATCCAAAAACTTAATTATTTTATGTCCAATATATAGTGTTTTTTTCTTTACCTGTTGTAATTTTCAAAAAGATGTTAATCGCGTCGTTTCGAAAGATACCAGGAGGCATTGATAATCTTTCTGAATACTTAATTCAGAATTATTTACATAATTTTGATGTTGACTGAACTACTATAACTGCGTATTTGTATGCAATAGATGAATAAGAACTTTAAAAAATGATTTGTAAACATATTGTGTAAATTTAGGGCTGTGTACCACTAATCATTTTTTTTTCTTTTTGTTCTCATATAGTGTAGTTTCCACGTTAAGCTTGAATAAATATGAACATCTAAATATCTCATTCAATCTATTTTTGGAAGTTTAGTTCGATTTGATTGCTTTGGTTAGCTAATTCTTCTCCTCATGATAAACATACTGGATTTTTATTATTTTGCTCTTATTTTCATAGTACAGCGGTCTTTTTTCGGTTGAGAATTTTCTGAAGCAATATAAAAGCCTTTTCTAGAAGCTAGAACTGAAGTACATTATAAACTACAACTGCACATTATAAAGATTTTAGACATTAATGCTACAAGGGATTTTTTTCCACAAACTTTGTTCTTAGAGACACTCTTAGCGTAAATGCGGAAACAAAGCTACTGAACCACTCGCTGTCAAAACGTCTATTGACTTGACATTCAAGGTGATGAAGCACGTACCTAAGCAAAACTGCAATGTCCTTGCTAATATCGCGCAACACAGATGGTGCGTGTGTTCTGCGCTAAGTAAGCGTATTCATTGGACGGAAAATGGATCATGGCTGTGCCTATAACTCGGCTACCGTTCGATACCGCGGTCAGATTACCTAACGGAGTTCCCCACCAGCCATCTCCCATTAGGGCTTTGATTTCAGCAGTCAGCTCGTTCGCCGTCCATTTTGGTGAGCGCACCGCTCTTGACATACGACACTTCTGTTGCTAATCTCTTCCGTTACTTTACCGCTTCTCTCTCATTCCCTTTCTTCATTCCCTCTACGTTGTTCACCCTTCCCTTACATCACCCCTCATACCCTATACCGTTCTCGCCCCCCCCTCTATTTATATTGCATCAGCACCACCTATCTTCCTGCATCTGCTTCATTTCATCTTTTTTCGAACTCTTCTCATATTATCTTCCCCTTCTTCATCCGTTACTTCTTCTTTACAATCTCCACTCACCACTAACGTGCTCATTCCTGTCTACAGTTGCTCTCTTCGCTCACTTCTTCCCTTCCTCTCGTGGGGAGCCAGAAGTCGTCAGAATTCATCATCTGCCTTGCGCAGAACCATTCAGTACGTTGCAACTGCTACTGATAAGTAACAATAATAATCTATATTAACGCTTTAGAATAAAAGAATAAATTGATTGAAAGCTATGCTGCCTCCGTATATGAGATAGCTGTCACTGGTATCGTTAGACAAAAACAAAAGCAACGTGCTCCGACTTTGACTGAAAATGCAAGCACTCCATGTGTTATTCCGCATATTCTCATAGAGCACGTACCTGCTGAATACTCGTTCTCAGTGTATCACAGCATACGACACAGCTGACGTCATGCGACAGCAAGACTCCAAGAAAAAGGCCGGAAGTTATTAAATATTTGCCATTCGCGTGTCGCGTTAGGAACAGTAACGTTCCAAAAAATTTTGGTATGTAAAGAAACTTTTGTACTGTATGTTATACATTAGGTTGTCGCAGTACTTGTGAAGACTGTTTCTTGATGTTCGTGTGCAGTGTGCGTGCTACTTTTTCAAACCATAATTTGTAGTGGTTTTGTTCAGCGGCATTTTTGCTGCAGGAGGTCTCTCGTGAAAATAATATTCTTCTCTTCCCTATTCTCTCCCCCGAACATAACGTTTCCCCGCCCTTCCCCTATCGACATTCTCTCCTCTCTTTTTCCAGCTCTCTCCTTTTGCCTTCTCTCTCACCCAAACCGTCCAACACCACCCCCACTTCTCTTCTTCTCTCTCCTCTCCGAGTACTCCATCGTCATCGCCGAGTCATTGAGCGCCGTCGCGCCTTGGCGGGGTGCCCTCGCTCCACGGCTCGGCTCGGCTCGGCTCGGCTCGGGGCGACGGCGGCGCCGTCCGGCGGGCTATTCGTTAACTGACGACGGCTACAGCAGCGCGCCCGGAATGGCGAGCCCTTACAAGCACGCTGTTCGGATTACCTCCCGCGTCGTGCTCTTCGGCGTTTGCCGCCGCCGCTCGCGAGAATTTCGGCGAAGGGTTGGATGGGAAACGTGGAGTGGTATTCGGTCTGTGGAGGATGCGGCTCAGAGTCAGTGACCAGCTGGGATGGAATCGCTCTAGAAGAAAAGCCGAAATAATTAATCCAATTTTCTTAATTTGTTGATAAAAGTTCAATATTACGGATTGCGCAGCGATTTAAGTAATTCTTGGAATACTCAAAGTAAATAGGGAAATGTGCACTAAACGTTGTTCTAAAAAATGTTGCCAGTCGATAGAAGTAAATTTAGAAATAACATTCAAATGAGGTTTATTTTGTTATATTACTATGCTTCGTAGAACACAATAAATGCCAATACATATAGAAATTGGAATATGAAAATGGTCTCCGAGAAAGTACAAGTTCATTTAACTCGCTCATTTGTCATCTTTCATCCAATAGGTAAGGCTTGAGCATAAGAAGTAAGCGTTGTCTGAGCCTTCCGTTATAGCAGGTTTCCGAATACTTGTTAAAAGTAAAGTTTACTCTACTCAGTACTGTCGGTAATTGAAGAGAAGGTGTTTTCTTGGTTCACTCGTAGGGCATATGATACACTGCTTTCTGCATTCCATTTTGTTTTGTTCCATTTAAGTAAAAAGGTCTACAACTGTTTACCAAATTATTTTTGTTTTACTCTTTGAGTTTTCGAATCTCATCTCCCTTCCCTTCTCCCCACCCTTCTTCCCATCTCCCTTCCCTTCAAGGTTTTGCGATGGCGGAATGTTTCGTTCGGTCTATCGGGTATGACAGTGTGAGTATTCCTTGCTGTTTTAATTACTCGACCTTGTTCTGCAGAGACTTTTGAGCGAAGGGTTGTGGTTCTGCGGGTGGGAGTGCCCATGCGCTTGCCCTGACCAGGTTTCCCGCGAACGGCGGAGTCGACGATTGACCTCGATCCTCGGAGGGCCTGGTTGCCGCAGCGGAATCCGCACTTGGTTGCCATCCCATGTCCTCTTGGCCTACTTGCGAGTTCGGAGGTTTTATTCTGTTAAAGTTTGAGACCGAAAGTTTCGGTGGGAGGATGAATGTTGTTTTACGTTCCTCTGCAAATGAGCAAAATTTGTCGTTGGTTGGTAGGGGAAATGAAGAGGTATGTAATAAGTGAAATTTTTACATTTTTTTTTGTTCAATCGCTGAAACTGATGAAAATATTTTCAATGCAATTCTAATAAATGTTGAGAAAAAAATAATTATTTGTTGCAATTATTGTATTAATATTATTTAAATGTTTTAATTTAAAATAAACCTTAAAACTTAAAGTATGTGGTATGTACGTGTGTGTATTTATTCTACAATAACTTTCGAACTTACTATACCAAAGTGTTCCCAAACCTCGTTCGTTTCCACGAACACTTTGGGCAACCGAGAAAAAACGTTGGGAAGTGTCTCAAACTTCAACCCAAATTCTGTTGTACCTCTAAACGTGTTCTTGGATACCCGCAATGTAGGGCATTGTTGGCGGTTGGTAGCGCTATGGCTGGGTTTCACCGGGCGAGGGAGGCTATTCGGAACGACTTGAGCGCTCGAGATAAACAGGGCTGACAAGGTGGGACGAACGAACAGTACGACGAGGCGGGAGGGTATACTTAATAGATGATAGTTGTACATAAATACTTTATCAAAGAAGGATAGTTCTAACTAATTATAAAAATATAATAAACTAAAAAAAGGCTTCCCTTTATAAATATACTGAATTAACAAGGTAATAATTGGATGTGGATCTACATTAGTATTCCTTTGAGCTGTGAGTCTATTTTCTTCTACGATTTCCTGCTGCCTTTCACCATTGTGGAGAGATTTTACCTCGTTCTGAATCATGCTGCAACTAATGAAAACGGTTGCGCCCATTCTGGTAAACTAGATAGGCAATCCGCTGTACACTGCTGCTCTACGGGTCAATGCAGGAACTAAACACACACACGAAGGACGGGACACGCCAGTGTACGCACAGTATATTAGTCAAAAGAAATGATATCACGTGCGGGCGTATATCCCCTATTGTACGACCAGAAAGTATGTCTGCGGGAAAAGATTACGTACAATTATCCGGACAGGACTGAATGTAGAAACTTCATTTCACCTACTAAAACGAAGCTTTTCTTCCGGAGCGTGTTTAATTACAATTCTTTCATTATCCTGGGAGATATTGGTATTTGAGTGAACATACGCTCACTTGAATACGCTATTGTATCTATTCAATTGGACGCTGAATTGTTTACGCCGACGCATTGAAGTAGGATTTATCGTTTGTATTTGAATCTGGTCACCGAAGCTGTATTGCCTTTGTGTGAATAATCGTCAAACTACCCTATTTTGCATCAGTCTACTCTGCAAGTGTCGCCATTGTTATAGATATAATCATTCACACACTGTTTCATTTCCTTCAAAATGTATGAATATAGTCAATAGAGTATTTGAAAACGATATGTATCAATGTGGCCCTCTGTTGTCATTAATATTAAGAATCGTTCGAAAGTTAATGTTGAATTTATTTTTAATGTTACTGATTAATGGTAAGCCATAATTGATTTCACCTTAAATACATGTCGAGAAAAGTTTTAATTATGAGTATAATCAAAGTAATATTTACCCCAAACTTGCATTTCATTTCATTCCCTACTTCAATTACAAAATGCATTTTCATTTTAAGGGTTACTGTACGTGGTAAAGATGATTTCGATCACACGCAATATAGTAAACCTCTTACATGTCTCAGTTTTTCGTTTTGACCATTTGCGTTCAATAAAATAAAAGTTACAGTTCAATTCGTGAACGTACGACGACTCACAAAGTGCAGTAGTTTCATTTTATGGAAAATTCAGAGAAATTGTGTATATCACGTGTACCATTGCTAATACTTGTATAATTTTTCCATTCTGTTTTGAAATAGAAATACGATTTTCACATTTTCTGCCTTAAAAATATGGATAGTCTATTCACGTTATAAGTATTTTGAACTAGTTCAGTCTGTACATTTTTTTTCTTTTTTGGCCAACTGCACATCTTATTAAGGGCAAGGGCATCCTGCTCGCGCACGTAATTAGTAATCCTTCTTTAATGAAGTGATAGGATGATGATGAAAGGTGAAGGGATGATCACAAATACATCCATGCCCGAGGCGCTCCTTCGATCGGAGATCACCACGACACTACTGCCTTAGCGATCTCGGCTATCCGGATCGACAGTCTGTGAATTAACGAGGGATAAATATTTATTTTCCCTATACAAGTAGCATGCTACCGAAGTTGAAATTTTTACCTTATCCTCATTGTGATCACTGGTTTAGAGCAATGGAAAGTATCTGCTTGCTATACCAAAACTAGAGATTTCGACAGGCTCTCTATAATCTACACTGGTTTAATCGAAGTAAAGTGTAGTATTGGTGACATAATCCGTGCGGCTCAACTGTTCGTACGACTAACACTGCATTACGTTTGAACGAGACCCCTTTGCGCTGCGCAGATGTTCATGCTAATGTCGGTGCGGGCTTTCTAGCCAGACGTACGTTCGCCTCGCCGGCGGTGGGAGACGGGAGGGTTCGGGGGCGGGGGCGGGCAAAACTGCTCTTCCAGGATCATTTTCGGTCGAGCGCGTGCGGGGGCTTAACCCGCATTATCCCGGGCACGCGCGCCCCGCGGCGCCTGCGGTTACGTAAACGGAGTTCGCCTGTTCTGTTCCAGGTGAGTGAGCCGACGCCCCCGGCGCCCGCTGCCCGGTGCGGCGCCGTCCTGCGGTGAGTCGAAGAGGGTGCCCGCTCCGCTCCGCTCCGCCCCGTCCCGGCGTGGCTTTGCATTGGATGCGGTGCGGGCCCGGCGCAGGAGGTACTCTTGACAGGCCGTTACTCCCTGCTAATGAAGTGTGTTGGAAGCTTCTGGCCACCGCTGGGATACGTTGAGTCGTTGGAACGGGGAGTGTGAGGTAGAGAATGTAAAAGACAGCTGTTCGAGGAAGGCTGAACTCGATTTAATGGAAGGAGAGAAGTAATGAAATGGGAATAGTGATTAGGCAAGCGATGGGTTTAGCGCATTAAAATCTCATATAGTTTAATTTCTTCATGAAATAGTGAGTACATGGGGATAGGTCAATAAAATATCCTTCGTTGTTACAGTGCCTCCTTTACAGCCTTTTATTCGCCCTGCTTGAAGGCTTTATAGTATGATTGAACCTAACGCACATTTAGTAATTCATAATTTTGTTAGATCTAATTTCATTAAATTACGAGGTCAAAATCAACAAGTCAATCCAATTTCGTATTTTCAGTTTGCCTTCTGCTGCCGTAGTTAAATAACTAAGTATTGTTTGAATACAACGCTTCTCTAATCAACGCGTAAAATACGCATAATAAAACGTTATTGTTAAAATAAATAAAATTTTAAAAATATTAAATAACATTTGACATGAGTATCTCAATCTATATGGTGTACTAAGAAATTATAAACTGTCATCGAGTCGGCCCTGTGACACGGGCCAAGGAGGGAGGTTCGTTTCACATCGACACAAGGGCGATAGGTTCGAATTAACCATAGGTGGTTTCAGTTGGGTTTGTGGAATTGGAGATTTTGAATCCAAGCCTACCGCTAAACCTTAATCCTTTTCAAATCCTTTCCGGTAACTAGTGTGCTGTATTGTTACCTGGCGTGTTTAGGATCTAGCGTCCGACTCCCAAAAAGTTAAAACCGTTCAAATGGGCCCAAACCCTCAGGCATAATATACTCGTATGTAAAGGACCAATTAAAGGTGAACCTCGGCGTGGAGTTCAGGAAGTTACGTGGGTTCTCAGATTGAAGGCGGTGGGATACCGCGAAAGTCCTGATAACTCCTCCTTGCTCCTACCGATGACAACCGATTGGGAGTGGAACAAACGGAAAGGCGTTCCGGCTATAAAGAAAAGGACTAACTAATATAATCTGTCATTTAATTTGCGTCCGCCTACAGTGTGTTTCAGAATAAATTGTTTCAGAATTCTAGGACATACAGAGGGGTCGAAAAGAATAACGTCTTGCAAGTAAACATGCATTGAGGGAAATTTCTTACATTGGAGATACACATGTGGTATTTACTTCCAATAGCTAGGCAACCCAGCGGGCACAGATATTCATCAGGTCCATGAAATGTCCTTAACTGGATCTTCAACGTGACCTACCAAACACAATTGCGTAAGAAGTTACATGGAAATCAGGCGTATGTCATGTGTGACTCGGTTAATATGAAATTTCCCACTTCATTTTCACTTACAAAAAGGGATCATTTTTTACCTCTGTTCGTGCCCTTGAAGTTGATAACATTTATTCTCAGACCCTCTGTATACTCAGACCCTCTGTGTATTACTTAAGAGATAATTGTATTGACAATTCGATTCCTGGAAATGTATATTCCCCTCTGTTAAATACAATGTCAGCCACTTCCAAGGTGTGTTGATAGTAGCAGCAACTGTTCTTGTTTCGGATCCGAAACACTGTTACTGCGCTCTAGACGAAAACTTCAATTGAATAATAGGAACGGGATAACGTGATAATTCCCAGCGCAGGTGTGCAGGCGGTTTAACGCAATTGGGCGCTGTAATTCGTTTGCATCAGGCCCCGGGCGACGCGTCGCGTCGGTCGGTCGGGGGCCGGGCGCGGGCGGCGGCGGACACGGCCATCCTCGCCACTCGCGCGCCCGCCATCTTGCGCCGCCCCGGGCGCAGGGCGAAGTGTTTGGGGAGTCGCTGATCCACGTAATGCCGTAACTGAATTTCTTGGCGCAACTTCGCCGCTGTGCCGCCCCCGACGCCGCGGGCTCTGTAGTATTCGTCCGCCGCGGGGCGCGCTAAGTTTCACGACGAGTCTTTCGCGCGTTCACCGGCGCCACCACCGCCAGCGTCCTAACCAGCGCTGTCACAACCTCCCCTGCCGTCCTTACCACATTCGTCACTCTTGTAGGATGCAGCGTTCTGCTTATTATGTCCATCTTTCGTCATTGCCACAGAGGTTGTCGTCATAACCTTCTCACATACAGTGCTTCCAGTGTTAATCCGTAAGGCTCTCCGTTGCCACTCACTTGTCTGTTCTAACGGATTTCTCGTGCTCTCTAAAAATTTCCCCTCTGGTATCCCCTACCTAAATTGATTATTTTGTTGTCCTTAAATTTTAAAAAAAAGGAGAAATTGGCCATACTGGAGGTTCTCTCGTATGTGCGCTCTCTCCTACTCTATTATTGTTTTTCTTTTTCTTTCTTTGCTCTTCATACTTTATTCCCCGTTCTCTCTGCCTCCGTCGTGAAGTTCTCACTCTGTTCTCTACCATTTCAATATCTATTTCTCATTTCCTCCATGTTACATCTTGTTTTGTTTCCACTCCCTCTATTTCCCCTTTTCTTTATTTTTCTTTTTCCTCCTTTCTTTGTTTCTCTCTTTTTCGTTTTTCTTCGTTTTCTCTCTTTTTCTGTTCTTTGTTTTTTCTTTCTTTTGATTGCGTTAACACGTATTTCATAACACTTCTCGTTTTATTAAGTAACGCTGTCCCAAAAACTTTTTCTTTGCCTTTACAGTTACGTTTCTCAGCACCTTTATCATTCAACATCCTCCTCCGTACCATTCCTACTCCTCCTCGCTCGGTGCGCCCGCCCGCTTCCCCCGCTGTGTCTGCTCGTTGGCCTTGCGCGCCGCGTCGCGTCGGGGCCTTCGATGCATGAAAGTCGTTTGTTAAACACCCCCGGAGCTTTTCCTGCGGAGACGCGACTTAAATCGGGTCGTCTACAAAACGCTGCTTGCTCCGGATTCTACCCGTATTAAGGCGGATGGAGAGTGACATTTTAACTTTTTTCTCAAAAGTCGGAAACAAGGAAATGGTATAATTCGTTAGGTTTTTATTTCCCTTCCCAAATTGCCATAACAAAAGAATGCTTTATTTCGCTTCCTTATTAGATTTCCGTACTGCTTTGCGAGCATCACGTGAAAACAGATTCTACGGGACCCTGCATATCTAAAAAAAATGTGTTCTTTGAATTTGTTTTTCTCTTGCAATTGGGACTACACTTCCAGGTCAAAGCGTTTCTTTTGAATTGTATAACCTTTGCCACAACAGAGCAAAGCCGCAGGCCTATCGAATTCACTGCAGTAAAGAAAAACAAAGATATATTTTTCTCCTAAAATTATGGGAGTTCATGGGCTTCCTCTGTTCTCTAGACTGTTTCTGAGATGACGTCGAATAACACATTATGACTCTTATCTCTTGTTAAACAATCATTCAAGAAACGGTGACAAAAGTGACAAAATATATCCGATAAATCACACGTCAATAAAAGTGTTCTACTATACAATCTTTTTGATCTCTTTTTATATTTCCACATTTCTTTCAGTGGACAATTTTCATAAAGAGGAAACGAAACCTCTGCGGTATTATCGAGCAACAGTGAAGTATTACATAATTGTGTATAAATAATATATAAATGTAATAAACGGTTCATGTACTACTAACCCAACCTGCAGTTTGTCAGCTATTTATCTTAAATATTACAATAGAATTATAGATGGAAATTTTTAATTGTCACTAAAACAATTCACAACTCCGTTGATGTGCTAACATTATATCGAGTTCGTGAAGTTATTGTAGAGAAAATATTTATGGTGTTTTGTCGACCACGATAACGGCACCATGACGGGGGCTAATCCTTGTGCATCACCGTACAGCCGGCCGGGTGTGGGGTGGACGCTATCCGACGATGGCGGGGAGTAGACACCGGCGGGAACGATGGCGGGGATGGGGTGAATGCAGGCGGGTACGATCGGCGAGGTAAGGTAGGGTAGTGGCCGCGAGCGGGGGATGCTGGTGGGGAAGTGGTCGCGGGCGGGAGGAAGTGGTCGCGGGCGGGAGAAGAACGTGGGCGGTGGACAATGGCGGGGGTGGGGATGGACTCTAGGGGAACGATGGCGGGGGAGTGGACGCGGGCGGAAGACGTGGGCGGGGGACGATGGGGGATGGAATGGACGCGGGCGGGTGACGGTGGCGGGGGGCGGGCCGCGGGCGGGAGAGTGGACGAGTGGCGGAAGACGTGGGCGGGGGACGATGGAGTGTGGAATGGAGTGGACGTGGGCGGGGGACGTGAGAGGTGGAGTGGACGCGGGCTGGGGACGGTGGTAGGGGAGTGGATGCGGGCGGAGGACGGTGGTGGGGGAGTGGCCGCCGGCAGAAGACGTGGGCGGGGGACGATGGGGGATGGAATGGACGCGGGCGGGTGACGGTGGCGGGGAAGTGGCCGCGGGCGGGGGACGATGGCGGGCGCGGCGGTCGGTGGCTGCAGCAACCGGCGCCTGTGTGCAATATTCGTAATTGTGCGGCGAGATTAGCTGCGTTCGATGGCTTCATTTCGGCGCGGCGGTCAGCGCGCGTGACCCGTTCGCCTGCCGTGCGGTGGCGGTGACGCGCGGCGCACATGCGCTCTGCGGGCGGGCGACGGTTGGTCGCATGATTCCTGCCGGACGTTTTGTTTCGTCGCCGAGGCTGAAGCACTGAACATATGGGTTCGTAGCCATTGGAATTTAATGAAAGAACTTAATGAAACACAATTTCAAGTACATAAACAATACACTGTTTATTTAATCTGAGAATGTGCAGATATGTTTCTCTTCATGGAGAGATCCGGTGGAGTTATACTTCACATTAATAAAAAACATACTAAACAACTTATAGATGCTTTTTAGTAAAATATGGGAATAAATACTTTTTTCGTATTACTTGCGTCGATAAGTAATACGAAAAAAGTCGTATTTCGTCGATAAGGAAATAATGTCAGTGTACGAATGCATTCTTCAAAGCAATTGCGCAATACGTGTGTAAGTCTGCCTTAGATCTACGAAAGGAAAGAAAATTCGCAATTCTCAATAAAAACCTATCTTGAGAATCCTCATGATGATTTTAATAGGCTGAAGCGGATCCTCGCCATTCGTTACTGTTTCTTACATTAAAGTTTAATTTATCCTATTGTTAATCAAGAAAAGTTGGTCAGGGATACGCTGCGACGCAGGAGAGCTGTAGCCACGTCGTGCTTTCTCCGTTCCCTTCCTCTCCATTTCGCGATTCCCGTTATCTGCCTCTCGCCCCTTGAGCTTCGACAGGAGCCGCGGAGCGGGGGCTTCTCGCGACGACGTGTTTTTCTTCGATTTGCGGAAGCCATTGTCTTTTCGCCGCTGCATGAGAAAGCATCTTTTGTCTGGCGCAGCGATACACATTGAATGCCTGAACAATACCGCGCACGAAATGAATGTTTTTTTTCCTTTCCACTGCTTACCCAGAGGGAGCTTTTATGGCTTTTTGTAGGTCAGAGGCGAGCGGAAACCTTTATCGCCTGGCTCCAAGTACCTTAAGAGGAGCTTTTGCAGCGCCGGTTTTTATTTTCTGTGCTACAGGTCACAGTCAAAGGGGTCGAAACCCACGTTTTCATATTTCAGCCGTGCCAAAGGTCTGGTCATTCGAACAGATAAGAATAAATGGGAGAAACAATTGAAAAAAAATATTACGAAATGAGAATGAGGAACCAGTTATCCTTTTCGAATCATGATAGCAGATGCGAACGTAATAAATAGGACCTTAATTGTAGTGTTGTAGCATATATTAACTTTTGTGAAGTTCATCCTTACGTACAAAATCATATAATTCGTAAAAAAAAACAGTTGGAACAAAGAAGTAAGTTGACATCCCTTCATCAAGGTCCGTCAAGATTATCATTATGATATTTCAATATTGTGAAGAATGGTATGATATTTTTTTTTAGTTCTACGCAGTAGGAAATTTCTTGGATTCTTCACAATGAATTTATTTGGCACTGCCAAAAAATTGCACCCAGAAACAAATATTTTGCAGTTGTATTTGTGCTGAACGTGATATGTAAAATTATGCTTGAACAATCAACTAGTAGTAAACCATACCTGAAAATAATTGTACTAGTGTATGTTTAGTGCTCTTCATTTAATTATATTATTGTATTAGATGTGCAAGTTTAAAGAATTTGCCACCGGACTTTATGCCGAAAGTAAATTAAATACATTATCTATCCCTGACACTCTAAAATACGTACACGTGTATTTAGATGCATTAAGGGATGTGTCTGCCGGCCCGCGCGGCGCGTTCACAGACGTCGATTCCGTGCGCGCCAGTCAGCGAGCAGACGCTCGGACAAGAAGCCACCCGCCCGCCCCCGTCTGCACAGCGACGCACGAGTTGGGGGCTACAAAGGGGTCCCGGCGCCTGGGAGCGTCGCTTTTGTCTCCGGTGTGAATGCAGAGGTGTAGTTCGCGGTCGCGCCACCCGTCGCGCTGACGTCGCCCGCTCTCCCCATCTGCCTTCGCGCAAGAAGCAGCACGCCGCGGGCGGAGCTCACCGCCACCATAGCTCCAAACGCCCTCGCCCTCGCCGTTGCAGGCGTGCTGTTGGCAGAGGAGCAGCTCGAAGATAGATGGAGCGGAAAAAGTTGCACAGCACTACAACGCCGAGGTGCTGGCGTCCGCACCCTTACACAATAGAGAAGGAGGCGGCGGTGCCAGAGGGACCTAGATGTGGTGGTGACGGAGGCGGAGGCGGCGACGGGGCCAGCGCTGTTGTGGAAGGACCTGCAGCATGCGAGCTCGTTCCGAGTTTGGAGCACTAGAATGGTCGCGCTTAATTGCACGCCGTGAGCTCTGCCGTGTGGGTGGCGGCCTTGGTCGTAGATCGTCAGGATTAGGACGAACGGACCTCTGCAGGAACCATGTGCAAAATTACAAAACTCTGGGTTTGAGCGGGACATTTCTCTTTCAGTGGACAGAATATTTAAGCAAACGTTAGACATTACTGGGTAGTAATTAAACTCTCTGGTAATTGTTTTCAATTTAATGATGCATTTCATTTATATTCTAATTTACTATGTTTTTTGTACGCGGACAAGGTTCAAATTTAAGAAAATAACCATGCATGAGGATGATAAGTTGTGCTCATAAAATAAACCAACCCCTCTTTCTTTAAAAAAAATAATAAAAAGCACTATTGCGAATGTGAATGAAATGTAATTGGTTTCACCCTACTCGTAGAATGTGGAGAAAAGTGCAGTACCTTTTGGATGATTCACAAGGGTTCGTTAGGGGATTGTTAAATTTCTGTCTTTTTTCGATTTTCTTCCGTTTATTTAAACGATAGTTGATGTTACACGTCTAAATATTTTTTCTCTTTTATATTAAGTGTTGTATCAATTAACTTGTGGTAAAACATTGCCTGCCTCGCGCATTAATGGTTGAACCTGGTATACACGAGTCTGGAAAGGGTCTATTCGAAGGACGGTGCCGGAGGTGGGCCAGGGCGAGAATGTGTCGGGAGAGGAAATAGAACACGGGGCCGTCCCCGGGGCGGGCGGGCGCGGCGCGGAGGACAAATTGAGGGCGAGGCGGCGGGCGGGCGGCAATATCGGTGCTGCGTTGGAGAGGCGCTGACGGACGCTCACGCACGTCCTCAACATGGCGGCCACACGTCGCCCCTTCGCCTGCGTTGCCGTCCACCTGTCACTCCCCTCGCACTGCTGTCTCCGGCCATCCGCTCGCGCATAAGAAAACACTCTAACGGCTTTTTAGCTTCGGCAGTACTAGTGTGGAACTGAAAGGGTGTGAGTAAAAATTGATCAGTATTTGTTCTTCATTGAAAAACATTTTAATTTTTACCGATACGTTATAACTCTTAGAACTTCTTATATAGAACTATCTTAGTATCATCTAGTGTGTGGAATGGGTCTATAAATGGGTCTATAAATCAATTATGGCAGACAATTCTAGAGAGCTAGACTGTTCTCACCGTCTCGTGTTTTGCGTGTCCCCGGGTTGAGTCATCGTCAGCCATCGATTTCGCGTCTCTTGTCTCTTTTGTCTTACTTCCACACGTACCGCCCACGTGCCTCGCCGCTTCATCCCGGCTGTGGCCCCCGCGGGGCACGCGCGCTGCCTCTCCGCATGCCGCCGCGTGCGCGCCTGACGCCGCCTCTTCGCTCTCTGCTGCCCTCCCCCTCCTCCCCCTTCGCCTTGGGCGCCCTCGTTTTAAATATTTCACTTCCTTCCGGTCCCCGCCGGCCGCCCCCGTTCTCAGTTTGAAAGTAAACACTTCTTAAACTGCTGCCCTGTCGAGCACTTCATTTCCGAAAATTTAATTTAGAGCTCGCGTTGCGCCGCCGCGCCGCCTGCCGGCGCGTCGCGTCGCATCGCCAGGGCAAAGCCCCCGGCGCCCTGCAGATGGCGCCTCTTCACTGCGGAGCTACGTCTCTTCTCGTGTCCTTTGCCCCTTCCTTCGAGTGCCTGGAGGTCTGCTCGCAGAGAGCCCGGTTTTCGTGTCTTCCAGAGGTCCCGAAGATGAATTAGAGGCGGCCTAGCTCTGGTTCGTACGTTGAATAAAATTTCTTTGCACGTATCAGTTGGTAGTGACGTACGCTACACGACTTACAACCAATTAGGAACTTTCTATTTGTGTAGCGTTGCCATTTCGAATTATGAAAGCGAATGAATGTCCTTTTATGATTGGTCGCCGCTGTCAAGTTTCTGGCTGCGGTCGCCTGGAGATCACGTAGTTTATACGTAGCTACCGACGTGGCTGCACTCGAAACAAGGTTATATATAAGTTTATTCAAAATTCATATACAATACCAGTTGATCAACAAGAGAGATTTGAAGCTTACATTTTAACTACTCTAAGAATCAAGTCCAAAAACATAGGAAGTCATATCAGAGTCCATGAGAGAAACCAAATGAATGATGAAAAGGATCAAATACAAACCAAAACGTTTCAGTACGCGTACAGTATCAGAAGTGCCGTGCCGTGCCGTGCCGTGCCATGCCGTGCCGTGCCGAGCTCTTATTGCGCCTTATATTTCGCGGGCCTCCCCTCTATGCTGTACGTCATACGACGGACCTTCCTTTGCCCCCTCTCCTCGGGGAGGGGGGGCGGCTGTTGCCTGGCCTGCTTGGCAAGCTCTGCGGGCTTGACAACTCCCAACAACTTCAGCTGTTAAACACGAATAAGTTGTACTCAATGTACAGAAGGATGCTGACAAGCGAGATTGATTGGATACATTTTTCCGGTTAAGAATGTCTATAGCGTTTTATGGATGGTTTTCAACTATGCTGATTGATCATTGCGTACATGTAAGTTACCAACTTATTCGTTGTATACCAGTGTATTACAACGTTTGTGGAAATATACATCGTACACGAACACATTCTCAGAAACACGATTTTCTGTCCTCTCCACTTGGCGCCTCTTCACTTGTTCGAGTACGAGCACAAGGGAGCCGCTCGGGGAAGGGCCGAGCCCTTCGCCCTCAGAGCTCCCAGAGATGCCGCTGCGTTGTGCGGCCACGGACTGCACGGATGCAGCAGAATGGCAGTATGATTGTGATACGCGTGGTTCATTGCCATACCTGTTTTGATTATATATATTTAAAGCCATTTACGTTCGTAAATAATGGCCATACGTGTTCAATACGTTTTGGAATACCATCTTCTTCTAATAAAAATCTTATACATATTTTACATAATATCTTTCCGTAGAATAGAACGTCTCACAGGGCATCTTTAATTACAACTTATTTGCTCCTGCTGTTCTAAACGTCCATTGCATTGTTGAAATCCTTAACAGACGTCGGCCGTTAAGTGTTTTTTCCAGAGTTCGTCGTGAAAATCAATATAACAGTACAGAATTTCGAAACGATTGTCGGTAGGATATTCTTGGTAATTCTTAAAATGTGTCCGTTCGTAGTTACTTAAAGTGTCATATAAGTTGCAGTTGAATATTATTGGAAAGATTCGTCGTAGCCCAAATAGTATGTTCTCTGAATGACGTTCGAAGTGCAGTTTTGCAGCACTCTCCCGTCAGCGCGTCTTCATTACGGGAGACACGTCCTGCCTGATATCTCGTCGTTATAGTTACTGCGTGGAGGGCGAGCATAAAGGCTCTTCTCGTTCTGTCCTGATGCACTGACCGACGGCCTAGCAAGGTTTGGAGACATTTAATCGTGCATTGTGGTCGTCCGGTTGTGGATTGAGTAAGTGTATTGTCAATTTTAAGATTGCTGTCGGTATGGTTTTATTTGAGAGAGAAATAGATACCTGTTTCATGGCATTTTACAGCCTGTAAAACTATTGTGTAGAGATTTATTCTGTACGTAGATCTAAATATCCTCTAAATGAAAACGCAAGTCCGTTATATTTTATCGTTTGTGCTCGCGCTTTTAATTGGGAGCAAATAATGCTCGTAGGTGCAATTTCGATAAGGAATACGAATATTATTTTCGTAGCTTGTTTTGTTTGCTTAACTACACCGTTAATAGCGAGTAAATAAGATTTCCGTGTAAACATAAATGCACGTCTTGGCTACTTTAATGATGATGTAATTGCACTCCTTATGAGTAAAATACAAATGACAAAAGGCTGTCACAATTGTGCGATTGTTCAGGTGAAGTCTCAAGTTAAAGGCGGTCGTGAGTAAAAATTTCGTCAGACAGGATTCTGCGTGAAAAACAGACCCCAAAGAAAGACGAGCCTCGCTCGGTGCCGTATATCTCGGGCGAGGGGCGTGGATTGGACAGGCGTCGCCTTTCTGAGGCGCTCCCGACGCGACAACGCGCAGCACACCTGGGCGCTGGTGCTG